>CAJVQA010005169.1:0-16512 GCA_910591915.1 Cetraspora pellucida | reverse complement strand
TGTAAAACTAAGAATATTATCCACTTTGGAGCCAGAGTCTTCAATCTACTTTCAGTGCCAACTTGGTCCAGGTGATCATCAGAAAGAGTTGTTATCATAATTCGCAAATACTACTATTTGTATTATCTTAGATATTATTTTTAATCAATTTTTTCTTATTAGCTTTTTTTTTAATATATACTTCTCAAATTTATTCATGTATTTTTTAGACATATTTTCAAAGAGTTTTTGATACAATTGGATAACCCAAATGCTCTATCCAAGTTGCTAGTAAATACAAAGATGTTAGTACTATCTGATGTCTTCTAGAAGACTTACTTGTACAATTTTTTATATAACAAAATCTTTTGTACTTCTATTATACATAGTGTTTACATTTTGCAAAGTTGGTCTCTTTCTGAAAATTCTTATTCCAATTATATACTGCACTTAATCTTTGTTTGCAGAGTTTTATATTCAATTATTGGCTTCTTTTTTGAATTACAAAAGCTAAAATCTTTTGAATTTTGCTTTTAGTTAAACTATTAATCTAGACTGTAAGAGTATGAAAGCTTAACTGCTAAGCTATAGAATCTACATCCAGTATTCTAACTTTAAATTTTAATAAAAAAAACTATTTTTATTATAAAATAAAGAATAAATATTAATATCTAATAATGTTAAATAGATTTTATTTATTAAATTTAATTATTTTTTGTTTAATTATTGTTATTATATTTTATTTATAATTAAAAATAAAATTTATTTGATTTTTTTTTACTTAAATAAGTTATATTATTTTATTTAGAAATATGACAACTTAATAAAGTAAATTAGTTATTAATCTTTCAAATAGCAGATTGTGAGTTCAAATTCTATTAATAACAAAATTTGAAAAATATATTTGTATTATAATAATAGTATTTTGTTAATTAGTTAAGATAAGATATCTGTAACTATGATCATATCAATATAATTAGCAAATCAAAAAGCATTTATATAATTTTACAGTAGTTATATGAAGAAATACAAACTAGTACTAAATAGTACAAATTTAAAATAAGTTTTTGTAGCTATATAAATCTATAGAATTGAGAAAAACTAAAGCCCACTTGAAAAGATCTAAGTAAAAAAAATAATACAGATTTTTAACAAGATTATTGTAAAGGCTAAATTTAGAAAATAAATATCAATATAGAAGAATCAAATAGAAAATAATCTCAGATAAGAAGCATTATCAACTAGATCACCATAAGTTTAAACTGAAAAAAATTAACATTAGATATTAAAATCTAATATATTAAAGACAGATCATAGTTCTACTAGACTATTTGGATTAGAATTTTTATAACAAAGTAAAGGTATATTATAAGTACTAGAAATATATTATAAAGTTGGTACTGAGATTTAAGTAAACTTTTAATTGATGATCTGCTAGTCAATCAGAGAATGATCATAATATAATGTAATACAGATCATTATAAAAATTAAAGGTTTGTAAATATGATGTAAATATATCATAAAACTTTTTTTTGTACTAAGTTAATCACTTTTCTCATTTAGATGAAAGTTGTAAAGCTCATTGAGACGCATCTAATAGTGGTTAGATCATCCAAATCAGCCTAGTTGTTGCTGAGATATTATTAAAAAACATTACATTAACTATATAAAATTCTATGTAAACAATACTATTATTTATATAGAATTTTATAGAGTTGGCATAATGTTTTTAATGATATCTCAGCAACTATTAGGCTAATTTGAATGATCTAACCACCATTAGATGCATCTCAACAAGCTTTACAACTTTCATCTAAGTGACAACAGTGATTAACTTAGTACAAAAAAAGGTTTATAATATATTTATACCACATTTACAAACTCCTAGTTTTTATAAGTGATTTATATCATATTATATTATAATTATTCTCTAATTGACTGGCAGATTATCAATTAAAGATAAAACCTGTTAATGTTCTATAAAAAGTAAATAGATTAGTTAACAAAAGGATCCTCAGAGCTTTACAATTAGATAATGTATTCTGAAATATGCAACAGCTTGACAAACATATAAAAGGAAAGATTAAGATTAGATTAGACAACATTTAGATATATAGAACTTTTGTACTATTTGTTAAATGTAATATAAGAATCAAAGTATTTAATTAGATAATTTTCTAGCAGATTATAGATATAACAGCTAGTATAGAACTTGCAAATAAACTACTTAAATAGATAGTTAAAAGCTATATATATAACTAATTGTATTCTTTTTTTTAAAAAATATTAAGATAAATACTTGTGACTTAGGATTTTATTGATAGTATATTTGGCTAATTGATGCTTTACAACCACAGAAGCAATTATAAAAAGAGTGTACAACTAGTCACTTATACAACTTTAGTCATTATTTAATTTAAGTAGTCTATCTGAAGATTCTATACTAGCTGCTATATCTGAAACCTGCTTGTAGGTTTCCTATTTAATCATTCTAGTTTTCATATCCATCTACCTACTTTTGCCTACCAACGATCCTGGCTGATGTCAATGAAAATATATCATAGTTACTAAGTCTTTAAAGCAGTTCACTCATATAAGGAACCTTTGATCTTGTACTAAACCTTCCAGAATCTTCTGTATTCTATTCTTACAGCTAACTTAATATCATTATAGCCAAGACCAATACTGATAGTTAGAGCATATCATTAAACTGCTATGCCTTTGTAAAGTTTACTTCAACCTCAGTACTAACTTTACAACATATCTCTACTACTTTGGTATTTAATTCAAGTTCTACCAAATTGCCAACTTAGATAGCCCAGAAAGGCAGATTATAACTATACATCTTTAGTTTATATGTTTGCCAGCATATAACTTTTTTCTCCAAAATCTGAAAATTTCAACAGCCTAGTTGGTTCATCTGGTCCTTTCTTAAAGACCAGCACATTTGCCTAGTTTCATAAGTTCTAACTCTGTTTCATAGGTTTAGTTTTTACAGTAACACTATTAAAAGTTTGGGTTATTTTTTTACTCAGGTCTTCTAAGTGAACTTCTGTTTTTTTTCATATGGTTCTTATGATTTATATAGCTATGAGGACTTATTGTAGATTTGCACTACCCAGTAGAGGTCTGCATTAGATTCTGCAACCTGGCCCAGCCTACAAATTTTTGCAGGCTAGGCTGGGCCTGAAGCAAAATTTTATAATTGCAGGCCAGGCTGGGCTAAAAAATTTGTAAAATTTTATAATTGCAAGCCAATACAGTCCTAAAATTTTGTAAAATTATATAAGAAATTTTTGTAGGCCAGGCTAGCAAAAAAAAGTTAACTTTAAATATAAGCCAGGCCAGGCCAGAAAAAAAATTTTAACCCTAAATGCAGGCCAGGCTAGGCCTTAAAAATAGGCAATTTACAGGCTCCTACTGCCTGATATTGGTTTGCATTTTTTCATATAACCACAGACCTTGTCCTAAAGGACAATGTTATATGATTGTTATACAAATGTTATGTAATCTGCCACTCATGATAATGAGATATAGATAACAGATGTTTTATTTCAACTAATTATGAAAAACAGTTAACTGTAATATAGTAAGAATTTTCAAATTTTTTGTTGACATTAAGATTTGAACTCTGGACCTGCTACTTGAGAGTTGACAATCTAACCACTTCACTAGGTTGCCACATCTAATTTTATTCTTATCTTGTACAAGTTATATAATTATAATTAAAATATAATAAAGACAATAGCTGCTAATAATCAATAACTTTAACAAAAATAAAAAAAAATATTATTTTATTTAAATTATTATATAAAATTATATAAAATTTTTTTTTTTTTTAAGCAATTATGCTAGTTCTTTATTAAGATTTTTGTAATTAGTTTTGTAATTACATAAATATACCTAACAATTAAGTCTAGCATTATCTAACTACTTTAATAGCATCTAAGTACAACTTGCTGCATTACTTTAAACAAAAGTAAGCTGCTTGTCTGATTACTTAAAGTTTGTAATAAAATGATTCTTTTTTTTATAATAAACTTCAAAATTGTCTTTTCAACTTTATTTTTGATTTGTTTTTATTTTTCTTTTGTTTTTTTTTCTCTCTTCTATCTTTTGCTGACTAATTTTCTTTTTTTACTTGAATTCTTTTTCTTTTTTTGAGTTTTTTTTTAGGTTTTGTCTGTTATTTTTTTTCTTTTTTTTATATATTAACTTTTTTGCAATATTTTTTTAGACTTGTTTATAAAAGATATTTTAGACTATTTTTGCTATTATATTTATAAACTGTTGCCTTGTTTTTGTACTTAAAAGTTGTACTAATTTGTCTTAAATTATTTTTAAAATTAGATGCTTAATTAGTGCTTTTCTTATTTTTATTTCTTCTATCTTTGTTTTTTTAAAAAATATTGTTTATAATATATAAGATAAGACTTAAATTTTTTTTCTTTTAATTTTTTTTATGCTATTATAATAAATACTTTTTGTATTCTTTTCTAAAGACTTGCTTGTTTCTTATATGATGCTAAATATTCTTGCATTTTTTTAACTTTGTTTTGACAGACTCTTTTTTTGATATTAAGGTAAAGCTTTGCTCCTATCTTGATTAGTTTGACAGACTTAATATTTTGCAATTGTATATATATCTAGACTTCCTCTGTTAAGTTTTTTCAAGATCAGAAGTTTGTTTAATACATATTTTATAAAAGTACTTTCTTTTATATTACTTTTTGTCATATAATATACTTATTTAGATAACTTTAATTTTTTTTAAACATATGTCTAATTATAGATCATTATATTATTTAAAGAAACAAATAAAAAAGAAATTAAAAACAAAATAACTAATAAAAAAACTCTATATTAAAAGTAAAAAAAAGATTTAAATAATTATTAAACAAATATGCAATACAAAAATATATAGATATAGTAAGAAAAACAATATAAAACACTTTTTATAACTAAATATGAAAAGTTTTATATAAAAGAATACAAGAATAAGAAAAAAACTCTAATATAATAAATAAACTAAAAAAAAAATATCAAAGTAAAAAAAAAAATAAGAAAAAAAAATAAAATAAATAAAATAAATAAAGAAAAAAACTTTGAAAATAATTAATATACTTGTTATAAAAAAGAAAAAAGCTTTCTAATATGACTTTAAGTAGTTATACAAGCAGTCTATCTTTAAGATAGTATAACAAATTGTACTTAAATATTAATAGAATGGCTAAGTAATGCTAAACTTATATATTAGAATATTTTATATAATTATGTATATATATAATTTCAAGAATTTTAATAAAATATTATTGTAATTACTTAAAATTAAAAAAATATATATAAAAGATGTAGTGACCTAGTGAAGTGGTCAGGTTGTTAACTCTTCAAGTGGTAGGTTGGATGTTCAAATCTCATTAATAACAAAAATTTAAATAATCACCTATATAATATTTGTATTATAGCAACTGTTATTAATAATTAGATTAAAATATCTGTAATGATAATTGTATTAGCATGATTAGCAAGTCATAAGACATCTGTGTAGTTATATAGAGGAATGCAAACTGATAATCAAATAGTGCAAATACTAGATAAGTTCTTATAACTATGTAACTCTGTTAAAATTAAGTAACAAGAAGTTTATTTAAGAAAATTTAAATAAAAAGATAGCCAGATCTTCAATGATGCTACTGTAAAAACTAGTTTAAGAAAACAAATACCAAGATCATAATATTTGGTCATAGTACTTAGACAGGCAAGAACTTTTGAATTAGAAGTTTTAGAGGTATTACCAACTAAACTATCAGAATAAATCAGAAGAAAAGAATATTAGACTAATTTAATATACCAATAAACTAATTATAGTTTTACACAAGCTATTTGAATTTGAAGTTTGGTAAAAAGATGGATAAAAAGGCAGAGATATATTAAAGTACTAAGTTTATGCTATAAAGTAGATGCTAGAATCTATGTAAACTCTACAAAAGCATAGTAATTAAATAATATAACTGAGAGTGTAGTGATCTAGTAAAGTGGTCAGGTTGTCAACCTCCAAGTAGCAGGTCTAGAGTTCAAATCTTATGAATGATGAATTTTGAAAAATAAAATCTGTGTTATGGTAACTGTCTGTCGATTGGTTGGATTTGTGTATCTGTAATCTTTGTTGCATTATTTTAAATAGAAGCTTGAGGCATCTATGCAAATTGTAATGTTACACCTATATAGAGAAATGTTAATAACCAGTGTTGCATAAGATTTTAGTGCAAACACATGATAAGACCATTGGGCATAAAAAGCAAAGGAACTAAAAAAGTCAGAAACCCACTTAGAAATTCCAAGTAAAGAAGTAGCATGGACTTTTGACAGTACTACTGAACCATTAGAAGCTCCTAAAAAAGGATTACTAGAACCTCAGATGGATCAGATGACAACATGTATAGAGGAGCACATACCAACCAGACTGTCAGTTTACTGGACAAACCATCTAAATTGGTAGTTTGTAAAGTCTTGTAGGTCTTGTAGGTTTAGAAGTAGGAGTGTGGAAGTTAGAAAAGGAAGGTATCAAAGTCTCTGTGAACTTTACAAAAGTATAGCGATTTAATAATTAGCCTTGACTGCAAGTGATGGTCTAGGCCAGAGCAGTACTGGGTCAGCTATAAGTATAGGATACAAAAGGCTTCAGTAGGCTTAGTATAAAGTTAAATATGACTTAGTGACTATGGTATATTTGCAGCAATGGCTGCAGTTAATAGAATAAGATGTGGATACAGGAACTAGAGTGTTTAAATAAAAAACCCACAGGCAGGTTCTAAGTATAGCAACTAGTGTAGAACCTTTAGATGAACTAATTAAAATAAACAATAACTAAAGTTGTACAAGTGGCTAGTTATACACTCTTTTCATGATTGCCTCTGTAGCTGTTGTACACAATAATTATATGCTGACTAATTATCAATAAACTTCTGGGTCGCAATTACTCACCTTAACATTAAAAAAAAAAAAATAAATGATATAACTCTAATTACAAGTATTGATTTTATTATAGCAATATCTAGATTAGCTATAAAAATATATATAGAAGGCTCTAAGAGGTTTATCTCAAAAATAAAATAGTCCTAAGGTTGAGACAATAATCTGAGCATCTGGATATAATTCAGTAATATTAATACAGTTTGCAAGTTCAGAAAGTTTAAAGTAAAACACCCAAGCAAAAATGTTAGATATAACAATTAGTAAGAAATCTTTAGACAGATTCTTTAAATAAGTAATATAGAAAAGTTATATATGTAGCTAATTGTATGCTCTTCTGTAGTAATTTATAAAATTATATTATTAAAAAACTTATTAATAAAAGTCAAAAAACCAAAAAGGTTATTTTAATACTAAAAAAAACATATATAAATTATTTTATACTCTTTTTGATAATCATTTGAATCAAATTTTTCAAAAAGCTGAACTATAGAAAAATAATATAGTTAATATATTAAACTTTATATAAAAACTTTTTAGAGTACTATATACATATAGTTGAACATTAAAACAGAGTTAAAAAAAATGTTAAAGCTGTAATAACAGTTTAAAAATGCTTTAGAACTATAAAAGAAGTAGTTACTAAAAGCCAAAATTTTTTATTAATAAACAACAAAGTTGGATATATTATTTTTATACAATTATAAAACCTATAAAAAACATTTAAAAAGGTCAAAAACTTATAAAAACTACAAAGTTGGTTTATCTTTTATCTCACTTTTCTTAAGAAAATATTGCAAAAAGTAAATATTTAGTTTATCTTCTTCTAAAGATTAATATATAAAATTACTAAAACAATTAGCAGTATTTACTTTCTAAATAGATTTGTTAATAACATAGATTAAAAATATTACAGTAATATAAACATAATTATACATATGCTTTGAGTTACTAGAAATTTGCTAATACTGTTTTTGAACTAATCAGTGCTTTATACCAACCTTTTATAACCAAGTTTAAGTTTTTTTTTATATGGTTTTTTGTTAAATAATTTAAGTAAATAGAAAAATAGTAAAGTTATTTTTATTTAGTATAGTTTATAATTTTTAAAAAGCCTAATATAGGCTTATAATTGTAATTATTTAATATTTGTAAATTGCAAGTTTTATGTATTTTCTTTTTTTCTTATCTATTATTTTTTATTTTTTATTTTTTAATTTATATTTTTTATCATTTATTTCTATATCTCAGATTTTTTTTTATATAAAAATATTTTTTGTTTTTGGCTTTCTTATAAAAAGATATCATCAAATTGACAATATCCTATTATAGAGCAGTAGTCAAACAAGCAGTCTATCTCTAACTAGAATAGTGCAATAATAGCACTTAGGTACTAAGTGGCCAAGTAATGCTAGACTTGTATATTAGAAAAATCTATGTAATTTGTATAGTTTCAAGAATTCTAATAAAGTATTAATATAACTGCTAAAGTTAAAAAAATATATATATATATAGGAATAAGTCAATAAAAAAGTAACAAATTATTTTTAGTAAAATTTTTTTAATTTTTAAATTTAAATAACTTAACAACTATTTAATTAAATCTGCTAAAAATTATTTTATTTTAATCTTAAAATTATATAGAATTAAATTTATCAAATTTAATAAAATACTTGTTAAGATATTTAAGCTTAAAATTAAAAAACTTTTATTTGAAAAAAATTTGTCTTTTTTCTATTAACTTTTTTATATATATATAAAATTATTAAGGGTAAATTTATTTAGTACATGATGTGATATATATTATATGCTGCCTTTATATAAATCACATGATACTAAATTTATATTATATACAATATATTAATATAATTAAAAGTTTGCTTATATGATATATCAAATCTAATCCTAAATATATTATATTTTATTTTGCTAATCAAGATGGTTATTATAACCACTATTTTTGATACTACAGTAAATATATAATACAATATACTATTTTTAATACTACAATAGAAGTAGAATTTGATTGTTAATTAGGAAAGTTCAATTATATGTAGTAAGACTATAATAAATAATATAAGTTAAGAGCAAAATAATTCAATTTGCTCTTAGTTTGTTTAATATTAGGCTGCTTAAAGTTAAATAGACTGTTAATAACAATAGTCAATATTTAAGATTCAGCAAAGAAGATCTCAGAATGACTTATATTACAACACGTTTAAATTAGTCTTTCAAGTAAATTAAAAATAAAACACTACTGCACTAACACTAGTTAACTGAACAGCCTAGCTATTATAGTAGACTTCTAATTACATTGCATTTTCCTTATTAGGGCATTTAGGAGCATAATAACTTAATTTATGCATAATCTACATCTATGTCTAGTTTCACCATCACTGTCAGCAGTATCATAAGATGCCTGTTGTTTTCTATTACTACTAACCTTATTTGTTTTTTCATTAAAAGCTTTCAATCATTTATTTGGAGATCTATCTTTACTACTGTGTACTACTAGATCTTTAATATTATCATATACTTGATTTTCTTCAACAGATACTGGTTGAGTTTGAATATTTCAAACTTCTTTTTTAGTAATGTAGTTTAAGATAAGTTCATCCAAGGCATTTTAATCATTATCTTCTATTAAGTAGCTTAATGCTTTCTTAAAATGACCTATTAAATAACCATAATCTATTTTTTTTTGTAGATGATTTCGGATCTGAATTTCTTGAACGTTATAATAATACCTGGGAATAAGTTTTTGTGTGTTATTATTACCTTGATGTTGCAAAGATAATGTGCCAATAAATGGCTCATCATATATTGAATTAATATATCTTCAAGCATCATCATGTAACCATCTTGTTGGCATTAATATAATATAAAATAATGTATTCGCATTCTCCACCATTAACTTGAAATAGTAGCAGCAAATAACTCTGTGTGAAACTAACAATAGACATGTGCACAAATATGTACCATCATTAAGCATAACAATATGTTGGTACAAATTTGATGCCATGTATGGAATAACCTTCCAGACTTCTTTAATTGCCTCTTTTGAGACTGATTTTAAAAGTTCTTTTAAACATGTTTGTCGATAATCATAAAAATCTTCAATGTTTTCTGTTATTTCTTCATTATGACTCTGATCCTAGTGTAGAAATCCTTACATTATAACTAAATGCAATGCACAAAAAAAAAAAAAAAAACTTGCCTTCTGACTATTAATTAGTTCATTTTCATCTGAATCTAATTGACCTTCAAGAGCATGATCAATATCCAACTTTTCACATTTGTATAGTACCGATTCACATATTTGTTTGTTAATTTCTTCAACAATTCATAATGTGAAGTACTTTCGAATTATATTATTAACATTACTAAAAAGCTGCTCAATGATAAATGATTGATGATTACTTATTGATTTGTGCTTCCATTCTATAAAACTTTTATTTAATTTTTTCCTTTGAATATGAAGCTCTAAAGCTTCAACTACATCTGACATACTAGAGCTAGAATCAACTGCTTTATGAATAATAGTATTAATTGATTCAACATGTAAGGTAGATTGCATGCCTGCTGTAAATATTCTACTTATAAATGATTTAGCTCATGATTGCCATGTTGAATAAATAGGATAACTCAAATATTTGTTGGCACTTGGATACTTTTCTAGTAAAGATTAAAATTGGTACTCAAAAACTTCAATACTTAAAGAATTCTGTGCTTTTCAAAAATCACAAATAAATTCTTTAAAATTTTCACTTCCAAGTTTTGCCTTAAGCTGTCTAAGCAAATTTTGAGACAGATGCCAGATATAGTGAATATAATAAGAATTCATATATTTTACTTGACATGCCACATCCATTGCAAGATCCATATCGGTCATTATAACTCATGACTCAGAACCAGTTGCATCCAAGGTTTGTTGTAGGACCCATTCATAGCTTTTCTGAGTTTCATCGCTTAAAAATGCCTGTGCTGCCAACCATAATTTACCATCATTATTAATAAGAATGAATAAGGATAGAGAAAAATTATATTTATTGGTTCTTAAAGTATTGTCGTGTAAAATGATATCAGAGTATCGAGACTATAACATAATTTGGTTTGCTGTTATCCAAAAAATACCACTTAGCTGATTACTATCTGTATTTATTAATAGTTGAATGAACATTGTAGGATCTTCTTTTTGCTGTTCAAATAGAAATTTTAGTAAGTGTGATGCATCAGATCCAACAACATTTTTTTTATGCTTGATTTTTTGGATTGCGTTTGATAAATCTTGTATAAGAAAAAGTTGATCAGAAAACAAAGATTGTAATAAATTTCTTATGGTATAAGCATCGCAATGACTATATACAACTGCACATTCAATTTTATTTATTATAGACTCATCAAATTTTCAAAATGCTATGGCAAATCTCAAATTATCAGTACTAATATTATGGTTATGCTTAAGATATACAAGCATTATGTGCACAAAATTGCTGGTTTCCAGGTTACTCAAGTTAACACACCATTTACAGTTAGTTTTTTTTGATCCTTTGTTACATTGTTGCTCTATCAGTTTTGTCTTGTTAGGTTTATACTTTCTAGCATTCTTACATATATATGTTCTTTTTTTAACAGGATCATTTAATGGAGTCAAATAAGATTTGTGATATTCAACTCTATACCGGTTTACTACAAATCCTTTCTGGCAACTATACTTCTTTAAGTAGTGCTCTGTGATTGTCTAAGAATTAAATTGTGTTCTAACAGATAATTCTATAGGTTGATTTATATTAAGGTCAAGACCTTCTAACTTCAACCCAAAAACAGGTATATTAATTTCACTATTGCTTTCAAGAGTTATAGAGCCTAAAAAGCTAAGTGTTAATAATTTACTATATTGTTATACTTTCTGATTAGTACATTAAACTAACCTTGATTAATTTCTCTAGTTTCATTTTTCATATTTTCGTCTTCTATATTTTTACCTTCTACAGCTTCACTAACTTCACCTTCTATATCAACAAGCTCAACTTTTATATCACCACTTTTCACAGATTTATCTTTTACAAGTTCGACTTCTACATGTTTGTCTTCTTTAAACTTATCTTCCAAAGGTTTGAAAGCTTCACCTTCTACATGCTTGGTTTTCATATATATAATTTTCACATATTTATTTTTCGTAGTTTCATTCTCTACATGTTTGTCTTTCATCAATGTACCAAACCTAGGTTTATCTTGCAGCATAGAGTTATCTTCAAATAGTTTCTTGAAACATGCAAGCAAGAGGTTTGTAAAAAAAGTATACATATTTTAACTCTCTGCAAAAATCAACCATATCATTATTTACTTACATATAACTATAAGTTCTTAATTAACTTTCTATTTTATATGGAGTACAGAGATCTTTGTTTATTGCTGTATTGTTTATGTATGTTCATACGTAAGAGTATTTTAGCAAAAGAAAAAAAAAAAAAGCATTGTCTCTCTTTATATTTGTTTACCTCCTGCACGATTAAACTCTGTTGTGATCATTGTAATACAATCGCTAATATTCCTAATCTCTGATCTGTATTATAATGCAATATACTGCATCCTGTTTTAAATAAATTTACCCAATTATTAATATATAATAATTATAAATAATTTGGATTTAGGTTACAGATAATGTTATTTAAGCTTTAATTCTTGTATATAATTTTTATTTTGTATTTTACAATCTTAGTATATATATATATATATATTTTTTTTTTTTTTTGCTAAAATCATTAGTTATCAGCAGCTATTGCCTTTATTGTAATTTTAATTATGATTATATAACTTATACAAAGTTACTTTTATATTATATCTAACAGATAATATACAAGTTTTTATATACTGAAGTGCTATTTAACCTAACTCTGACCTCTCTGTTTGTACATTTGTCAAATTATTACATATTTTAAAATATATTACCTAACTGTAAGAGGTTTCTTTGCTAACTAACTACTCCTATTTAATCCTTGAGAACAGGGCTTATTTTTGCAAAGTTTATTCAAACCTCAGTACTGACTTCATAGCATACTTCTAGTACTTTGCTATACCCTGCTTTAGTTCTCAAACTCTTAATTCAGATAGTTCAAAAGAACTATGACCTGTCTTTGATATTTCAAAAGTTTGTCTTCTAAGATTCTTTTTCTTTAGTTTTAAGACTTCTAGCAATCTGGTTGATGGTACTTTTTATTTGAGATTCTTACTTGTCCAATTCTTTCTATATTAATATTTATTTTCTAGGTCTAGCCTTTACAGTAGTACTATTGAAAATCTGTACTACTTCTTTGCTCAGGACTTTCTAAATAGGCTTTAGCTTCTTAGTTCTATGAATTTATATGACCACAAGAACTTATTTTGAGTTTGCACTACTCAATGCCAGTTTGCATTTTTTTGTATAACACTAATATTGCACAGATGCTTTATGATCTGTTAGTTATACTAATATAATCATAGTTATAGATATTTTATATTAACTAATTAACAGAATGCTATTACTATAATACTGTCTATATATTATATAGCTAATTATCAAATTTTCACTATTAGTAGGTTTTGAACTTACTATCTACTACTTGAGAGGTTAACAACTTATTTACTTCACTAAGTTACCATATCTCTATCTTAGTATATTTTTAATATAAAGTATATTAATATATACAACTAAAATTACTAACAAAAATACAAGCAAGGTTTCATCTTAATACTAAAAAAAATTATAAATGATTATAATTATTTTTGATTAGTTATAATTTATATAAATTTTATTAAATTTTTCTAAACTTTAAATTTAATTTTCTTAATAACTAGTAATTCAAATTAGCTTAAAAGTTTACTGTAAATACTATATATATTCAACTATATTATTTTAAAGTTTTAATTAATTTAAATTAATAATTCTTGAAAAATTACTTGTAAATAATAATTAATTTTTTTAAAAAAATCAACTATTATTTATAATAATTTTTTAAGAACTATTAATCTAAATTGACTAAAACTTTAGTATATATAATATAGTTGAATATATGTACTATTTATATTAAAAATTTAAACTAATTTAAGAATAAGAGCAAGTATTTTAAAATTATATATAAACCTAATAGTAATTTTTTTTTATATTTAATTTTATAAAAAATTATATTAAGTAAACTAATTTTAATTATTAAATAAAACTTATAAAGTAAGTCTTTCTAATTCTAATAATTGTAAATTATTATTATTTTTTTAATTTTAAGGTAAGTACTTGCAATTCAAAAGTTTATTGATAATCTGTTAACATATAACTATTGAGTATAACAGTTACAAAGGCAATTATAAAAAGAGTATACAATTAGCCACTTATACAACTTTAGTTATTGTTTATTTTAAGTAGTCCATCCAAAAGTTCTACACTAGTTGTCATATCTAAAACCTACCTATAAGTTCTCTATTTAACTATTCTAGTTTTTATATCTACTTCTATATTACCAATTGCAGGTTAACTGCAAATATGCTATGATCACTAAGTCATATTTAATCTTGTACTAAGCCTACTAAAGCTTTCTGTATTTTATACTTACAGCTAACTTAGTACTGCTTTGGCCTAGACCATCATTTATAGTTAAAACTAATTATTAAATTGCTATATTTTTGTAAAGTTTACTAAGATTTCTGATACCTTTCTTTTCTAACTTTCACTCTTTATTTTAAATCTATAAAACTTTACAAATTACCAATTTAGATAGTCTAATATGGTATTCTAAGATTCTTTTTCTCTGATAATTTCTGGTAGCCTAGTTGGTATATGTTTCTCTACACATATTGTTGTCTGATTTATTCTAGTTATTCTTTTTTAGAGCCTTCTGATAGTTCAATAGTATCATTAAAAGTTCATGTCACCTCTTTACTTAAGATTTTCAAGTGAGTTTCTATACTTCAGTTTCTTAGTATTATGAACCTAATGGTCTTATCCTAGATTTGCACTAGAGTCTTATACAATATTAGTTATTAACATTTTTTTATATATATGTAATATTATACTTTACAAAGATGTTCTGAAGTTCTATTTAAGATAGTATTACTAAGATTACAGATTATTTCTTCTGTTTAATTGATCAACAAGATACAGTTATTATAACACAGTTATTATAACATAATTATAATTTTCAAATTTCATTATTTATGAGATTTGAATACTAAATCTGCTACTTGGAGATTAACAACCTATAAACTTCACTAGGTTATTTCATTTTTTGATAGTAAAATTATTAAAATAAATTAAAAACTCATTGAAATATAAATTTTTAAAGATTAGAATATAAAATTATAAAATAAAATTAACTAATAGTATAATAAAATTTACTAAAAACTAGCAAGCTGTAGTAATTTAAATGCACAAATGCTGAATAGAAAATCTTTTATTTAAAAGAAAATAAAATAAATAAAAATAACTAAAAATAAGAAATAAATATTTAAAAGTGGAATTTAAATTCAATAGCCTTCTAGACACTATAAAATACAACAATAGGACTAGCTTTTAAACTAATCCTATTGTTCAGTCTGTGCAGATCGAGCATAACAAAATGTTTACTCAGTACAAAAATTATTAGACTTTAAAATTTAGAAATGTCTGTAGAATATAACCAAAAAAAGAAAAGCCTTAATAATCAGACTATTTATAGCTATATATAGTCTTTAAATTCTAATAATATAAAGCTAGTATTTGCCAAATAACTAATTAAGAAAACTAGCTATTTATTTTATATTATTACAAGAAAAAAAACAATAAAATAAATAATATAAAACTAGTATTTGCCAAATAACTAATTAAAAAAACTAGCTTTTTACTTTATATTATTATAAGAAACAAAAAGAAAAATAAAAGAAATAAAGATAAAATATAAAGAAAAATAAAATAAAGAATAAAATAAATAATAGTTTTTATAAATAATATATAAAGAATAGTAGTTAAAGATTATTTTATTAAAAAGTTGTTGGTTAAATAATTATTATAAGAAACTTTTTATATATATAAAAACAGAAATTTCAAGAACTGTTAAAAGCTATTCAAAAACTTTTAAGAACTGTTAAGAACTTTTAAGAACTATTAAGAGCTGTTCAAAAACTGTCTTTTTAGAAGGACAAAAAGCTATCCTTTTAATAGTTTTTAACTTAATAATTGATTAGTTTTAGAGCTACCATGTGTTGTAACATCATTCTGGACCATATGAACATTCAAAATGCAGCAGAAATTAAGAAATTCCATATGTATTTCACTAATAATATTTGTATACAAATGATAAACCAATCCTGTATCTTTTTATTTTTACCAATGATTAATACTCTATTATGCAATAATTTATATATTAATTAAAAATAAAACAAATATCATTGTATAGCCTATATGTTCATCTACAAAACTTTCTATAGTCATTTAGCATTCAGAAGCTTTCTTACAGATGTTGTCCTAAGCACAACTAAAAATAACTATAGTAGTATATAGAAACTATATAGTAACACTATAGTAAATATTGTATTATAATTAATAAATATTAA
>CAJVQA010005168.1:0-16512 GCA_910591915.1 Cetraspora pellucida | reverse complement strand
TGAATCTTTACATGTAAGTAAAAATTTTAAATATATAGTTAATACAGTTTTAACTTTGTATTGAGTAAAATATTATTCGAATTAATATATTAGTTTAATTAATTTAGTTTTTTAAGTTAATTTAGTTTGAGATCATATCTTTTATTTAAATAGATCTGATTAGTAAGTATAATGAATTAGGTTTTATTTTTTATATAATATAATAAAGTTAGTTTTTAACTATTTAGTATTAAAATTATATACTTGGCTTTTAATTTTAAGTTTTAATTACAATAATCATACATAAATATATACTAGAAATAGAGTATGAAATACAAAGAGTATGGTTTACAAAAGAGTTAGATGGTGTCTCTTTTGTATCTGATTGGATGATAATTGTTGTGATTAGGGATTTCTATATTTGTATGCTGCATAGTGCTTCTTTAAAACATGTACGTACAGTTTGGGTCTATATAATCTTTCAGCTAATTAGATCTGAATACTAAAGAGATTACATATTTATTATATCATTAATTTATACAAATATTAAAATGTTCTCTAAATAATAATATATCAAGAATAGAATATGAAATATGAAGAGTATAGCAAGTTAGGTGAAGTGTTTTTTTTTATTTAATTAGTTGATCTAATTTCATAACTTCATCTATATTTATACTCTATGAGGCTTTTTGTCTATTGACAAATAATAACATTAGATATTTGGAATTAAGAGATTATTTTAGATTAATATAATATTGTTTATTATTATACTTTTAATCTCAGGATAAATACATATTTTTTTTTATGATTTTTGAAACATTTATATTATATAAATTTTCTGCTTTACTAAATCAAATATCCTTATATCAAGAAAATTATGACCTAAAGATCACTTTCGATCCTATTCAGATCTGATAAAATTACAAGATTTCATGTAATAGAGCAGACATGTAAAGCATAAGAAATTGTAAAAAAATGAAAATAATACAAAAATTTACTATGATGACTAACTTCCAACCTTCAAGTAAAAGTTTTTAGAATGAAATTTTACTTAGAGGACATGATAGTCAATATTAGGTATATAAAGAATTTTTGATATATTACAAACTATATCTTTTTGGCTAGCAGCTTGAGAATTTTTAATATAAGGAAATTCTACTAAATTGGGCTTGTAGTTATACCAGTTTATAAAATTTTATCTAACTAAATTTGTTCATTTTAGCTATCTTAGTTCAATAATTCAAAGTATTTATTTTCAAAGCATACACTTAAGAATTAAACTATTTGTTGCTTTACTAATCTGCTTACTGTTATTGAGCTTTATTCTCTTTTGTTTAATACTGTCACTATAGGCAAACATTTATCTGATTGGCTGATATAAACTAATTGTCTAGACAATTTATTTAAACAGTTTAAAGTACTTGTTAAGAATGTAATGTTTCACTACTATAAAAACACTGTAAAAGCTATTTATAACTTCAAAAAATGTTTATTATTAATCATAAATAACCAGTAACCTCAAGAACTTTACTTAGAAGTGAATATTTATTGTAATACTAGTTATATTGCCTATATTTAAGCTCTAAATTTTGAAATTGCCAACAAAAAAATGAAGTTTAAGATGTTATGTATAAGATCTAAATCAATGAACTTTGTTAATATCATTTAGCATATTATTATAACAAAAAGCATATATTAATTTCTTATTTTATGTATTCTTAATATTATAAAGTTGTCACTAATATATATATGAGTATTATTGTTTCATTAATTACATATGTTAAAAGTTATACTATATCTCTAATAACAAACATGATAATAATGATTAATTTTTTTAAAACATAATTAATAAATAAAAATAATTTTACTAATAATTTATTTACTTATTAACTCTTTAATAGGTTTGGTTTTTATAATTAATATTACATTTATTCCATTTTATGCATATTTATCTGTTTTTCTAACTTTATATGATAAATTCTTTGTATGTAATTATTAGTTTGTAATCTTCTTTTAATGAAGGTTACTTTGTCTTCTAGCAGTATTAAAATGATAACTATTTTAAAAACTATGTAATTTGATTGGTTAATTATCTTGAGCAGACTGGTTAATTAAAAATGCTACTAAAATTTACTAAAAAATTGATAAAATTAAATATAGCAATAGGAGCAAACAAAGAACTTATGCCAAAAAAATCCATATTTCATTCCTGATTTTGCGCAACTACATTGCATAGCTACTTATATGAATTTAATTTAATTAATAACATATTAATCAAAAATAAACCAAATAAGAGATTATGTAATACAAAAAAATTAATCAAATAAAGCAAATTAATCTATTTATGCATATTAATATGCATAACATAACATAAATAAAAGTTTTTGACAAAGATCTTTACTATTCTAGTCTAAAATGAAATATGGCAGATCATGAGCAAGTGCACAACCAATGATCAACAATGAATAACCTGTTTCATCTCTGATCATTCACTTTTTGGAAAATAATCCATAGCCTTCTGGTAAAGAAATATAAAAAAAGAGTTAAAAATGAGGCCATGATAATCAGATTTTTTAAAAAATTTATTAATACATATTTATAATAAAATTTTAAACCTTTACTTTTTGAACTATCATGTTTTGAGAATTCTAGAAATACTCTTTTTTATGTTTATGCTTTGAAAATGATTGTCTTGCTCTTATATTAGAACTACCAATATTAACTAAGGTTATATGATCTTGTTTTGTTCTTGAACTAATATATTTCTCTTTACATTTTGGGCAATAATATAGTACTTTTTTGATTTATATACAAATTGTGTACTAGAAAAGTGCTCTTTAGAGAACATTGCATTTATTATATTTTATAATATTTTTTTGATATAACAATATATTATAAGCAACTATCTTAAATATTTCTTTAAAATAAATATATAATAAATAAAAACATACTATAGATCTTAATTACTACTAAATTAATTAGAATCAAATTTTCTAGTAATATAAATAATATGTAAACAATAATATGTTCAATAACTTCTCTTTAGAATATATTAATTCTCTTCTTTCCAAAATGCATTAATCTTCTTTTTTCTGAAATATATCAATTTCTTCTCTTTTTAAGCAAATATTATAAACATTATATCAAATATAGTAATTTATGAGCACAGAAGAACTATCAAACGTTTATACAGAATTCTTTAATATTTATAATTTAATAGTTTGTTATAATATCTTATCAAGTAAAGAAGCTCTGCAAAAACAACACGTTAACTACTTTAGTCCTTTCAAATTATAATCTTAAATCAGTATTGCAGATATACTAGCAGATACTTTTCGAAAAATAATGCTTTAGATGCACATAATTTATTGAATGAGGTAAATTAAATATGAATTGAATTAATTTGTTAAATTTACCCTTTATTTGATTAAAGATTTCTTAAAGCATATCTTCAAATATTTTCCATATCGAATATATTATTTTTTAATAAAAATGTCCAATAGCAACATGGCATGCCTTTTTATAGCCTTTTTTATGATGCTTTTTTTCACTATTAATGGCAGATCACTAAACATGTATATGGCTTCAGTACCCAGTTTGGTAATTAATACTTTACTTAGGTATTAAAAACAATATAATAACAACAATGCTGCCAATAAATAATAATTTGATTATAAGGCTAACATCTCTAAGTTCACATCCTTAGCATTAGGACAAAAGTAAATATGTATCTTAAAGAAGTGCACAAGAAAAAATATACATGTGGTTAACTCAAGCTCATCTAAGTGTATGCTCTTAAAGCTATAAAAAGGTCTTAACACATATTAAATTAGGAATTATAACTGATATTTTTCTAATTAAAATTATTTAAAGCATATCTACTTAAACTTCAAAAGATTAATCAAATCTTATTAATTGAAATTAAATCTATAATGATAATTGAAAAAACATTTAATTATTCAACATTTGCAAAAATTAAGAAACCTGTTGTTTTTAATATAAAGCTTACTTTTGAACCTATTCTTGAATTTGATACTAAGCTAATTGTTATATATATCTATAAAATAAAGTTCAAAAACATCATTATTGAATTTGATTTTTAAAAATTCGAATATTTGGCTTATATTCATCAAGTACAAAAAAAAATTATCTGGTTAAAAAAATCAATAAGTATTTATTTAATTTTCATATATGAAATATTTAGAGAATCTACTTTTATATTGGTTATTAATTAATTAATTTTGATGCCAGAAAGTCTAATTCAATAAACTATAACTTTATTTAATGAATGATGTTTAAACTTTGACACTAACATTTAGACTTCTTTTTATTATGTAAAACTACAAATTTATATGTCTTTCTGATAAATATTTCTTTTTTAAAAAAAACCTTAGAATTTAAATCTACCTTATTACAAAAATCAAAATTAATAAATAAATAATTAATAATTAATATAATTAAAGATTATCTATTCAACTTTATCATCATTATATCTGAATAACCAAATGTATAATATGTTTTCACAATCTTTATAATTCTGCTATGATTAAAATTTGTATTGTCTATTTTACTAATATAAAGCATTTTTCATCACATTAATTTGTTTTATCAATTTCTTTAAGTCTGCCTTATTATTTTTTAAAAAACATGTAATATTTTTTGGAATAATATTTAATTTCTTACTATTAAAACATTATCTTAAATAATTTATTCCACTATTAACAATTCTATTATCAATTCTGTTTATAATAAACTTTATACTTTTTTATCAAATTAATAAGAAAGACCTCAGATCCTAAAGTAATAAAATCTTGGAACAAATTTTTCTATTACTTGCTATAGATTTGTTTAGAATAAAAAATTAAATTGAGATAATTCTGTAACATTAATAATAAATCAATTAAATAAAAAATATTGTAAAATATAAATCACTTTATTGAAGGATGAGAAAATAGCTTTTGCATTTTGTTAAAGGTTATTTTAGATAAGTACAGTTTTGGGCTTTTCTATTTATGTCTTAATTGTTAACTAGAATAAGAAAGCAGGCAATTCTGATTTTTTTTCAGACTTTTTATTAGACTTTTTTTTCTCTTACGAGCATGAAACACTATAAATAACCTACTTTTTTTTCTATCAATTAAAAAAAAAAAATTACTTTCCTTTATGGCATTTTTTTTTCACAACATACACATATGCACAGACATGTATATACAGGAATGAAGAAAATAAATAAATATTAAAAATGAACTTTTAAGTTAACTTTGATTAGACTATTTCAGTATTAAGACAATTAATCTTCTTGAGCAGGATATCAGCTCTGAAGTCATATGCTTCAATGGCTTGTTGGTTAATTTGTAATATTTTTTGAGTAAGTTTTTTTGGATCACAATACCATGGCAGTAAATGACCTTCTTGAGCAGAACATTTGCTCCAGATATTGAAAACCTGTAAGTAACTTTTTATTCGAATAAAATTTACTTACAGGTTTTCACTATACATCACTTATATGTCATTATATTGTAATAATAATCAAATAGAATACTCTCGAGTTAGTCATATTAAAAATTAGTTAAAATTATGATTACATAATTTAAGAAAACATTTATAAATATTACAGTTCAAGTAAATTCATATCTTCTTTTTAAAAATAAATTAAAAAATAATTGAGATGGTGGATAATAGAGACAAACTTATAAAATATTGCTTTAATATTTTGTAGAAAGTAACTGAAGGAAAAATAAATTCAGTTACTTTTAATGAAAATTTATTATTTACAGTTATCTTTAACTTGGTCAATGGGACTTTCAAAACATTAAATTTAGATACACCAAAGGTAGTTCTCATTATCAGAGAAAACTTCATAAAAATTTTAAGATTTATCAAACAGAATGAAAAGGAAGTTGCAATCAATGATGATAAGGTAATTACATTATCTTTTAAGTTTGTCATATATAGAAACTAACAAGGCAAAAAACTTATAAAAGAACCTAGTAATTCATCAACAGAAATAGCTATTCAAGAAAGTGCACAAAATTCTAGTTTCGATGTTGAGGCAGATAGTACTTTTTTATTGATAAATAATCAAAATTCTAATGATTCTGGTGATCTCATATTCATATCTTCAAGCCCCAAAGGAAAAAAAGTATGCATTAAAACTTCGAAATTCATTTAATATCACTAATTCTTAAAATTCTTAGAACAGTCTTCTATTATATTTGAGTCACTAGATTTTATTTTTTCTAATATAATTGAAAATATTCTTAATAATTAAAATTCAAAAGGAATCAATACAACATGCTAACTCTCTTTCAGATGAATATTCTAATTCCGATGAAGAAAATGATGAGCAGAAGTTTGATGCAGCTTTAGCTTTATTGCATGAGGCCAGGCATAGTTCCCTGCAAAGTATTAATGAAGCATTGGTAACTATAAAATTTAAGTGTTCTGGTTTATTAAAGTACATATCATGAATATTTAAAGCTTAAAAATTTTAGGACCAATCATTAGTCACCAATAATGTTCAAGAAAATACTAGTAATATAGTAAATGAATTAACAGTATAAGGTAAATGTGATGAAATGATGGATATTCAAATGAATCAGCAATACAATATTGTTAGTAATTAATTTACTTGTTTTGATTTTTATTTTATAGAATTTAAAATATACATTTATTTCTTAACTCTGCAAAAATATTGTTTATTGACAATGTTGAATATCATACAAGAATGAAAAAGAATGAATGGAATATTCTGTGTCTGAATCACTGATGCTGATCTCGATAGTATGTAATTAGATATTTTTTCTAAAACAAAGTATTTCAAACAGTAAATTAATATATCTTCTAAAATATTGCTGCCAATAAATCACAAGCAAGTGATGGGCTTCAAAGTTCTAATAAGATGATAAACCTTTCACAAACATCAAATGATCCAGAGTTTGGTAAAGAAATAGAATACAAGCATACTAATATGAATCAAGTAAGAATTAATTTCTATTATTATAATTAGAAACTATTAATTAATTTGCTTATTAACTTGTGCCAAACTAAAACTAATGAATTTTAACAATTATTGTATTATTTGAATTATATAATTAAAAAGGATCCTGATATTGGAGAAGTGAACATGTCTGAAATTGCAAAAAAAAATAAAAATGTTTGTAGCATTATTTTCAGCTTATCTTTTTTTCTTTTTTTTACATATATACTTATTTTTTCACTGTTTTAATTAAGAAAATGCTTGCAATTTCATCAATTATTAACAATTAACAAAAGCTATTTACTTCATTGTTAAATATTAATGAACAAAATCAATCTAATAAATTAATGGATTTTTAGATAAAGAATTTATATTATCAATAGTAAATCTGGTGAGTATGAGGTTTAACTATTTTATTATTTTAAGCATCAATCTTTTGTTTTTGTTAATAACTCTATTCTGGTAAGAATTTTAATTTATATATGGGATCTTTGCTAGGAAAATCACCCTTCGAGCCATTGTTGCACAAGAATTTAATTAGGAAAATCATAATAAATCTATTTTTAGAAAAAAAATTTCCTAACAAAGATCCCATATAATAATAATAATAATAAGAAAAAATGTAGTTTATATCAAGAGTTATTGATAACTTTCCCCTATTTTATAATTGTTTTAGTTTTTTTTTATCAGAATTTAGGGTTAGAATGCAGTTTAATACTGAAATAGGAGTTAGATATGGGATCTTTGCTAGGAATTTTTTTTCTATAAATAGATTTACTATGTTTTTCCTAATAAATTTCTTGTATAATGATGGCCTGTAAGGTCATTTTAGTAGCAAAGATCCCATATAATGGTCCAATTTTTAGGTTATATGAGGTTTTCAGAGTTCTAAACATTTTTACTTAACCTATTTGACCCTATTTCTTAATCAATTTATTGAGATATAACATCCTAGATATCAATAACCACTGGTATAAATTATAAATATTCTAATAATAATATATTATTATTTCTTATTACATATTATTTTTATTATTTCTTAATTGCATTGGTTTTCATAATAAGATTTTTAAATAGTCTGCCTCTGGCTTTTTTTAAATTTATATATAAATTTTACAAAAAAATTTCTAAACCCACCTAGATATTATCAATTTGAACTGGGTTATAAAACCAACTAATTAATTACAATTAATTAATTTTGAATGGCTCTAATTATATTTTTTCTAAACAGGAATTTTTTGTTAATAAAAGCAAGAAACTAAAAAGTAAGAATTAAAATAAAATTTTTAGTATAATTATTATTAATTATATCTAATAGCATAAAACTGTCTAGCTTCAAATAACTCCATTAACATTTTGGTATATAGTATTATTTGAAATTTTGATTTTAAAATTTTCAACACTAATATAATAAAAATCTATAGGCTAAAGATAATGATATGCAACCTAATTCAGATTTAGATAATGCAATTAATGAACAAAGAAGTTTATTCCAAAAGCACAAATCCAAAATCACCCAAAATTTTAAAGTTTCAAAAAAATCAAAAAAATAATTCCAAGAATAAACAAGTGAATAAGGTAAATAAATCTTATTACAAAGAGAATTTGTAATATCCTAATGTTTTTTTTTATGAAATGATTTAATTAAATTATATTTTTAAAATATTTTCTAGAGCTCATTAGAAACTTAGATAAAAAGTCTTAAGTTCTATGATATTATGTTTTTTTAATAGTGTTTTCTTATTTATTTATCAATAAAAAAGAGATATCAATACTACAACTGAGCATAATAAACAAGCCAACAATAAAAGTTCAGTAAATATATTTAGCTTAAGATTATCTCATTTTTATATATATCAAACTTTATTTTAATTTAATATGAATCTCATTCATATATACTAAATTTTTAGGAGCTAGGAAGCACTTCAGAAACTTCAGATTTGGTTTCAGAAGCTTCAAATTTTTTAGATTCAATTTCAGAAGTAAACAGCATGATAAGTAAAAAAAAATATATAATTTACTAATTAACCCAAAAATTAATTATTTAGTAACTATTCAATTTTGATATAAGTTATATAAAAAACTTATAATACTTAAGATTAACTTTTTTTAATAATCACAAAAAGAATGAATCTTCTAAAAAAAAAGAAAAATGTGCTATTATTGAAGCAAAAGAATCTAATATTTATGAAAAGAATGAAAGAAAAGAATTAAGTATATGAATACATACATACTAAATATATATTTTTATATTAAATTTTTTTCAAACCATCAACTTATAAATTTACCATAATGCAATCAGATTATATTAATTTATTAAAAAAAACAGAAGAGAAAAGAGAACACCCAAAACTTTTGTGTCTCAAGACCCAACAAAAATATTTGAAATATACTCTCAGCCTGTCAACAAATATTTCAATGAAGCCTCAATATTATTATTAGAAACAGAACCATTGCCAGTACTAATGGAAGATGTTAATGGTTGCACTGCTTATCTTTGAATTTGGGATTCTCATTATAATCATTGTAAAGAGAAATCAGAAACCAGAAGTACAAAATATTAAAACTTATTTATTTATTATCTGAAGTTTTTTTCAACATGTTAAAAATTTGACATCAAAAACAAGATAATGAAAAAGTTTAGAGAAAATACAGGTTATTGAAAGGAGAGGGATATTAAATAATGAATAAACAAATTCTGGGATATTAGTTCATATTTAATGCTAAAAAAATAGATGAGATGTTGAAGCCTATGCCATTTTCTTTGAGTGATGAATGTTATACCCAAAGAAATAGTTAACGTAAAGTTGGATGCAAATTTTTTTTATTATGCTACAGAAGATGAATACAACTTTCTTATCAAAAAATTATTAGGGGAAGCATTCTCTAATTTTTCAAATATTAAAGGTAAAAAAATATTGGACTTAGTAAATATTGCTAAAAAAGTTTGCAAATAAGATACTTGATTTTTTTTAAAAAAATTTGTAGTTAGTTAAAATTTTGCTAATAGCTATATTTATATTTTTCTGAATACTTTGCTTTATTATATTTGAATTCAAGGATGTAAAGCATGTGATCACAAAGCTTAATGTTAATTATTTTATTAAAATAAGAATTATCTATTACTATATAATTGCATAAAAATATAATTTTTATCACAATTATTCTATTTTATTTCAATATAGTATCACCAAAAAAATCAAAATTGAATTTTCAGAACAATTTTCAGTTTTTGCAGAATATCACATAATAAAATAGTCTCATTATTCTAGTGCTAGTTTTATAATATTGATATAATTTATTATAACATTAGTATAATATCAATATTGATATATAATTTAGTAAGCTTTTAACTCTTAATTGAACATAAGACTTTATCAGGATAAAAACTAAATTGAACTTCTATGACCATGGGAGGCCATAGGAGTTTAAAATCGAGTAAAAAAATTAAAACAGATTCTTACAATGTGAATATATAAATTTTTTTGCTTAAGTACAGGATTATTTATTTTTACATTTTATAGTCTTAATTGTAGGTATGTTGCAATAATCAGAATTTTTAGGACATGCACTTTATTTATTCATCTTTTTTATCTATTGTTATTTATTGTTAATGTATGAATTATTTTATTTGAAAAGTGATATAGATGGTTGAACCAAAATTTTTATTATTCTTAAATTTGTTTTTTAACATCATTTCTTTGTTTTGTATTAACATTTTCACAGAAGGCATCTGCTAGCGCTTTCTTATAACTACAATTTTTTTTTTGAAATGTTAATATTTTGAGTAATTGAAATTGATATTATGTACTTGTTGGGATTTATTATAAGTCAGTCAGTAAGTGTTTAACACTTCTGGCTTTGTTTCAATTCTTTGCAAATACTGAACAATAGAACAATAACTAAAAATAAAAACTTGCTTATTATGTGCTTTTGATCAATAATAATTAATAAATCATGAAAAGATCTAAAGGTCATGGGAATGACTTAATTATGAATTATATTATTTATAAAATCATAGTAAACATTCATTTTAGTTTTGCATAAAACAAATAACTAATTAAATGAGCAAAATTAAACTCAAGTTCATAACAATTGTAAATTAAATATATATACAGAAATTTATTATGCTTATATATTTGAATTAAATGAAATGTATTTTAATTTATTTTTTTTGTATTAATTTTGTGCTAAATTTACAATTGTCTTAGAGTTTTGTTTGTCAGAATTTTGAAGCCCAATACTAATATTCACTTAGAATACATGAAATTTAATAATATTTTTAATTACTCTATAAACAATTTATAATTCTGGTAAAATGATTTCTGTAGATAAAAAAATTAGTTTATTCACTAACAAAAAAAATAAATTTCTTGTTACAACAAAAATTGTAAAAATTTAATTTAAAATTTCTGCTAAAAATTCTATAGAGAAAATTAATAAACCAAATTTAATCTTTGCAATACCATATTCCTTATTATAAAAAACTTGCTTTAATCAACAATAGCTTATTATGCTATAACAACTCATATAAATTATTAGTAAATTATTTCACTATAACTATAGTAAAGTTCAGCATCTCTCAATTTGTCTCTTTTATTAATTACTTCATTTAATAATTTCTTGTTTTCAAACCCAAATTGATTATCATTAATTTGCAATGTTCACGTAAAAAGAATTTACTAATGTTCATTTTCAAGGCTATCATATGAAAGATCTAGAGAAGTTAAACTATTGTTTTCGTGAAGTGTATCTGTGAATGTTTTTCCACTATTATAGTTATTGGATGGGTGTGTAGTAAATAACTCAGTTATACATGAGTTCATATTCCATATTAAAGGCACAGAATTTAAATATAAACTCATGTATGTAACTTGGTTATTTTTATACCTATACAATAATTATCTTATTGCATGGTGTCTGACATAACAATTTTGTGCCAATAAGTAAATAAAAAAAGCATGGGTTGTTATATAAGACTTGTGCAATAAGGACAGATACTTTAACATTCTTAATTATAAAAACATGAAGATATTGCAATATACTTAATTATGAAGTCAAGTAAGTTTAAAAGATCATTTTTGTGTAAAAACTTACTTTGTAATAAATTTTAATAACAAATAATTCTCAATCATGATTGGCTAATTTGGGGGTCAACTCAAATCAGATTAACTTCATAATTACTTATTATTATCTGTTATTGCTATGTTTTTTGTAACTGATTTAATTGGTTAAAATTTGACCAACCATCAAGTTTCAAATAGAAACAAAGTCATGAAATATATATTAATTTTGATTGGCTTACTATTATCAGCAAAGCAACCTTTTTTTATGTACTCCTGATCATGATGATTTTAATTGGCTAATTTATATCACAAAGTCATGTATCTGGAAATCAATTTTATAGTTTTATTGCAAAAAGTAGTAGTATTGAAAACAACTTTATTTGAAATTTTCACAAATTTGAATTTAGTTTTAAGAAAGAAAAATCATGAATTTCCTGAATAAAAGAATGCAATTGCTAAAAAAACATTATTTGCTAGCAGTATAAAATTTAGTAAAACCAATAATAGTGCTAATAATTGTATCTAAATTTCCTATAAACCTTAAATGCAAAACAAGGTTATTGTTATTATCAGCAAACTCAAAATATAAGACTGAGATTTGGCTGTTTGGAAAAAATTCTAATAATAAAACTATCTCCAAAATAATAAAAGTAACAATAATGCATTTATATTTTCTTGGATTATAATTGTTATTGATGGCAATAGTCACATTCATATTTTTATTTTGTGTAGCAATAGTTTCATTTTTTGGTTCTTCTCTATTTTGGTTTTGGTAGTTACTTAAAATACTCTTACAAACTTGGCAACCACAATTTTAAAGATCTTGGCAAATACAATTTTTAATCCCTTGTTAATCAGTCAAAGGTTGAAATGTAATTGATGACTGTCTTTAAAGATTATATTGATATAAATATTGGCTTGCATAGGAGATAGTGGAGGTTAAGGTTGAGTAATAAACTGCATAGGTGGATAATGTGTTTAATATTAAGTGTGCCTAATACTATTAATATGTCCAATGTCATGAGTACTATTAACAATATGAGGGAACATGTCTTGAGCTATGGAAGTATTCTGGTTTGTGACTTCTGGAAATTGACCAGTATTATGACTCAGGTTATTACTTTAAAATTGTGAAGTATTATTAAAACGAAGTAGTTGATTCTGATAATTGAATAAATTATTGTCCAAAAGGGAGGTATAATCGAACTGAATTAGATAAACTTGAGGAGTTGTTTGGTAACTGGCTTGTTGCTTATTTGGGTCATACCTTGATGAAAGTGATTGTTATCTTGATATGCTAATGCTTAACTTGAATAATGCACAATTGGATCTGAGCGAATCTTAGTAATTTGCAAACTTGTATTCAACTGTTATTTATTGTTAACTACATTTTCTCAATACACTTTACAATAATCATCATTACATGCAACACACTTTTCAGGATACCGATGGTTATGTGGTTTACATGCTGCTGATATTTTTTTTAGACAAAGAATTAAATTAGTTCTCTTTCTAGATTTTGTGATATTATATATAAAATCTAACTGATAATTTTTTCTAATAAGTCTTTATATTTACTATTTAACTTAATCAATCATCCAGAATCAACCATTCAGAATCAACACAAAGGTCAGTCAATAAACTAAAAAATACTTCATAACCTCAAAATCATATGAAAATTTACTTAGTTAGAAGTTGATTATTTATTTTTTAAAAAAAAGAAATATAATGTGTATAATAAACTTTATTTGTTTTAGAATAGAGTAAAATCACTCCATATAGGAAAATCTTTAAAAGAAGGGAATCATATGTTTAATAAACTTTTCAGACTTCAGAATCTCGTGATTCAGTAGAAAAAATCAATATTTTGTTTTTGATTTAATAGTTCTTTTGAACAACTGTATGATTCAGTCAATAAACTACTTTGAAGTGCTCATGTGAATCTTACTTCATTAAGGCATAAAATGAGAAAAAATTCAACGAATGAAATGCATAAGGGGCCAGTCATAGACTTGCTAATTTTGATGGAGTCATCTGTTGAAAAACTTTTTTGGCTTTCAAATCACATGTTTTAGTAAAAAACATCACTATCTAAACTAGGTTTAACATAATTCATAATTATACTAATTACTATAATATATACAGTATATTATGTGGCTTTTTTTATACTTTAAGAACTATATTGACCTAACAATCTAATCTTGTAAAATTTTATTTTGTTTGCATTATGCTCTAAAAAAGATCGAAAATTAGAACTGTCTATAGGGGTTATAGCAATTGAAGTAAATAATATTGATATTAAATAAATTTTTGTATATGAAACTTACAAATTCTATTACTATGTTTTAAGCCAAATTTGGATCTAATATAAAAACTACTTTAATTTAAGGTTTATGTAATAGAAATTAAAATGATTTCATAAATTTACTGCATTGATATATATTTAGAAACCAGTTTTTAAAAGAATTCAATTTTCAAGAATGAAAACTGGATTACATGCATTATGTATATATAATGATAACAAATAATACAGTAACAATATTTCAAGATCTTAAAAACCTGTTTTATGCTAATCTAATATTAATATAAAAAAGTACTTTAATTAAAAGTTCAGCTATTGATTTCTACATAGCCAATCAGATGATTAGTGCAAATTTGATATATTATTGTATATGATACAAATTTTATCTGTAATTGGCTAATTACACAGTATAACAGACATGCATCTTGTAATTGTTCAAATCTAGAGTTGTTAATAGGTTGGGTTGAAGTAGTTTGGGTTGAAATATTTCTCTTCAAAGCCACTCCAGATTTGCTTATATCTGCTCCAGTTTCTTTTAACATATTTTTTATATTTTTAACCTACTCCAACTTGGGTTGAGTTTACTACAGAGCTGCTCCAAAGTATATCACTTCATTAATAACCCTATTCAGATCCAGATGCCTAGAAGTATTACATCCTAAGCTGTACTTCAGATAATAATAATTATGTAGTGTTAAGATATGCTAAACAAGAGATAATAGCAATTATTAGTTTAATAATAAGGTTGCATGTTGTGATTAATTCTAAGAAATAAAAATAATAAAAGTTTAAGTTACAAAATAGATTTAGTAAATTGGTATTATTAATTTCATTTAAAACATATATTATTTTCAATTACATTATAAAGATATGATAAAAATTTTCATTCTAAAAAAGATTTATTATAAGAGACTCTAAATATCAATACTACCAAATGTTTTGTGGATTTTTGTTTGTAGCAAAATGCTTTGAAGAATTCATATCTGATATTTTATTCATATGCAAGCTACAAATATAAGTCATGTATATATTATAACTCTTGTTGTTAAAACTCAAATCTTATATTTTTGATACTTCTGCACTTGCTTTTTTGATACACCTAAATATACTCTAAAACTAATCAATAGAATTGTATAGTTTTATAATAAAACATTAATCAAAAGTATAAAAATTTTAGGATTATTAAGTTGCATCAAAAAAGTAAGTGCGAAAGTATTAAAAACATAAGTTTTGCATTAAAACTAATATAGTTTAATAACCACATATAAGCTTGTAATGTAAGAAATAATATAATCAAAAGGCCTATAACTTGCTTCTGTAAGGAGCATTCAAAAACACATTAATTCAGAATCAACATCTAATAAAAAGTTATTTATATTACAAAAATTATATACATGAAAAAAATATTGTGAGCCTCAAAATCAGTTATATATGGCATATAATTGATCATCAAATTTAGGTCCTGACACCTATCTAAGTAATTGGTCATATGAAAAATAAGATTTATCTTACTTTTCTTAATTTTATTATTTTTATTACATTTGTTACTTTTATTACTTCAGGTAGATTGATGGTATAAGAGACATTCAGTTTTTCAGTATTATAGTAGGAAAAAAAGTTTTAAGGCTAAAATAGTGTAAATAGATAATGTAGAGGAAATTATTCTCGAATGTAAATAAACAATTTATTATAAATAAAAGGCTTTCCACTCAGAAGAGAAAATTAACAAGTGATACCCCTAAGTAAATACAATTGCTTAAATAAACTTAAAGTATCAGACCTATATTAAAAGTAAACTGTAACCTAACCCAAAACTATTGTTAAAAACTATCGTAATCAACTATGGCTCACCCCTTTGTAATCTATTAGAACTGCATTTTGATTGTTTGCTGCAATTCATGTGACCAAGCCATTAATGCAAGAGAAGGACTTTAATCCGATTTGACATTTTATAATCTCAGGTTAAAGAAGTAAAGAAAGGACAAGAGAAGGCAAAGATTAATAGAAGAATAAGTTAAAAGGAAGAACTTAGAAGAGAAGAGTAGTACTTACCTAAAGATAAACCATCCAGCCAAATCTAACATGCCTATTTCGACTTAGCTACTATCACTTAAATTGTATTGCATGCAAATTTGCCTGCATCTTTTTTTAAAAAATTAATTTTTATAATAAAATTTTAACAATTA
>CAJVQA010005167.1:0-16516 GCA_910591915.1 Cetraspora pellucida | reverse complement strand
AACAGTCATTAGATTTAATATTATTAATAAGTTTTTTAATTTATTTTATAAAATATAATGTATTAGAAGTGATGATATAGCCTATAATAGAGTTTAAAGAAAGATTTTGTGAGTTGAAGATTTAAATTATAGTGCATATAAAGTTTCTAAAAAGTTTAAAGAGCTTAAAATATTAGTAGTTTCATTGATGATAATGTTTTGAAAATTGTAAGTATGAAGTGAGCAATGAAGTAAATATTCAGTATTTTCATATTGGTTACAATAAGAGCAGTTTGAAGTTAAGTAGAGTAAAAGATAGCAAATTTTTAAATTTAATATTGTTGGCAAGTTATTAAGAAGAATTTTGTTTCTAATTAAATAGAGTTTTAAATTAAAATTTTGGAAGTTAATAATTTTAGTAAATAGTAAGATATTTATAGTAGAAAAATTTCATAATGGTTTAAGTTAAAGAAGTTTGTTAAATGTTTGAATAAAGAGAAGATTTTTGCAGAATTTATGAAGTTTATATGTAATTAGGATTTCTTTTCAAGTAAAGAAGGTAGGTAAGTAAAGATGATCAAGATTATATTTTAGTTTTGTTTTTTTAGCACTTTGTTTAGCTAAGTTATCAGCAATATTATGTAAAGTGTTGTTTGAATGTGATTTAACTTTGTGCATAGTATAATTTATATTTTTAAGTTTGGTTAAATAGTTTAGAATATAGATAATATCTTAGTTATATTGTTTGGTTTGAGAATTATAATTATAAGAAATTAAATTAGTAAGAGTTTGTATAATAGATAAGCTGTCTAAATAGATATGAATTAAGTGGTTAAGAGGTAAAATAAGAAATAAGAGTATTAGTGCTGCTAGTTCAGCTTGTGTTGAGTTTGATACAAGATTTATAAAGACATTAAATTTTATTTATATATTATTTTTCAGAATCCAGGCTATGCCAGTAAAGATGTTATATGTTTGTGAATTAAATATGAAAGCATCTGTATAAAAATGTATATTAGTTGGTTCAAGAGATAATAATTTTTTGTAAAAGTTTATAAGTTGGTTTTGATATATAGGGTTAGGCATTGTGCTTTGTATTAGAAGAATTTCTGAAGAGGGTAATAAAAGAGATAATAGAAATTTTGAAGCTGATTTATATAGGTCTGCATGAATGTTTTGAAATGCTTTAATTTCTTGGTTGTTTATATTAAGTTTGAAGTTGTTTTTTTTTTATGTTTTGCATTTAAGATTAATAGTTTGTTTGTAATTTATTTGAAGTGTTGTTAGTGTAAAAAAAATGTGAATTGTGTTGGTTGTTGAATTCATGATTTGATATTTTTGAAAAAGTACTTGAGAGTTAGATGTATTGATTATTTTTGCCAATATGCCAATCTGAAAATGGAATGTAAAGTGACTATGTATTTTTCAAGATAACAAATTGAGGTGTAATAAGATTTAATGTATTTAGAAATAGATTAATAAGTTGAAGCTAAAGATTAGGCCATATGTGCAAAATAGATTAATTAGATATTTGGTTTAAAAGTATTTTAAACCATTTTGAAATAGGACCTTGTAAGGGTTTAAGAGTTTTGAAATATATATTTTTTCAAGAAAGAAGGTTGTGATTATTAGCTGTAAGTAATTGTTCTAAAAAAAGAATTCTATTGTTTTTAAAACTTAGAGTTGTTAGAAGTTGCAATAAAATTAAAAATATTGTTTTATTGATTAGTGTGTTTGTAGATTGTTAATTGATTTAGAAAAGTGTTAATAATAGAGATATTATTTTTGTATAAGTAATAAAATTGAGATATTATAATATAGTTGGTAGATTTTCTATAATTGGTTAGAATTGTATTCTGAGTTAGAGATGGTTTTCATATTTTAAAAAGCCAATTCTTGACCTAGTGTATAGAAATTTGGTTTAGAAGTATGTTAGTATTAAAATATCTTTTTATATTACTGTTACTAACTTGTAGCATAAGTTTGTTAAGTATTAAAATGTTGAGTAGTTGTGGATTAGTAAGTATGTATTGTTTGTATTAGTAGATAGGTGTAATATATGTTTAGTGCATTTTGTTAGAAGACTTGATAATTGTTAAAATTTGTTTTATGAAGAAGAACATATTTGAAATAGATATTCAATTAATAGTAATAAAATAGTATTAAATAGTTAGGATATTTGTATAGAAAGAAGTTTTTTATATTGAAGAATATAAATAAATTGAAAAGTTTTGCTAAAAATTTTTTTGAGTGTGGGTTTAGTAGAGCCTTTGCCATCTAAAAAAATTTCTGATATTTTATTATTTTATCAGATTTGTAAGATAAAATTAGTTCATTATTAAAGTTTAAAGATGTTATATTTAAGATACTATTGGATGATATTTTTTTGTTAGATAGAATATGAATAAGGTCTGATTTGGATAAGTTAACTTGAATATTGTTTAGTTGATATAGTTCAGATATGTCATCTAGAATCTCTTGCAGATCATTTTAGATTCACAATACCAGATAGTATCATCTATGAAGGCAAAAAATATTATTGTTATATGAGCTGGTGTAGTTGAGAAGATTGTTTCTAAGGGAGATTGTAATAATATTTTGAAAAGTTTTGAACTATATTTTGAGTTTATATAATTGAGAATAGGGTCATAATAGATTTTTTAGAATAATAAAAAATAGGTTTTTCCTTGTTCTATGTCTGAATAAAGTGTAATTGAATTAGTAAAGCCATAGGCTATAATTGCTCTGTCTTTTCTATCTTGGTGTAGATATTTAATAAAATTGAGTCCAGATTGAAGAATGTAAATACATTTGCAAGTGTCTAGTAGATGTTTAATATTGATTTTATCAAAAGCTTTGAACATGTCTTGGAAGAGTATTCATGCTTTTTTGTTGTTAGTTTTGTAGTGTTCTATTGTGTTAATTAATATTTGTATAAAAATATGTTAAGAACTATTTTTGGTTACTGCAAAATTAAGATCATTTAGTAGGTAATGTTAATTAATAATTTGATTAAGACATGTGATAAAAATTTTGGTAAGATATTTTTTAATAAGTTCAATAAGAAAAATTGGTCTAACTTGATCTAGAGTAAAGTTTTATATAGATTTTTTTGGTATTAGAAAAATGTTGAATGTTTTTCATATTGTTGGTATTTGTTGTAATAAAAAACATTTTGTTAAAAATAGTCAAATAATATTTTGGGCTTTGAAGTTTAGATATTTTAAATATTCATAATTTGTTTCTGATAAGCCTGCAGCTTTTTGGTTTGGAAGGTTATATATGACTTTGTTCTATTTCTCTAAAGTAATTTCTGAAAATAGGTTATTAAAAAGAAGTTCATTTTCTGAATGAGGTTTGTAAAGTTCATAGAATTTTGAGTTTTCTTCTATTAGTATATATTGTAGTTTTTTAAAGTAGTCTTGAAAGTGGGATTGTAGAGCTTGTTTTATTTCAGATGATTGTATAATAAGTGTATTGTTAGATAATAGATGGTCTAAGTTAATACTATTATTTGGTTTTTCTAAAACATTTCAAAAAAAAATTTTAGAGTTTTGGTAAAAATTAATGTTTCTTTCTTCCAGTTTGTTTTGTATTTTTTTTAGAATATTTTCTTATTTTTCTTTATAAATTTGTATTTTAAGGATTTTTATTTCTGTAGTGAGTAAGTTTAATAGTATAGTAGGGTCAAAATTGTCAGTAGTTTGTATTAAGTATAAGGATAGTAGTAAGGTGTTTTATAAATATTTATTAATATATAAGTTGTATATTTGTAAAAAGTTAGGTTTATTAAAAGATAATTTAAGTGAGATTGCCTGTTTTAGTTGTTTGTATAGTGGTGAAAAAGAGGGTAGTTGCTGTTTATTATAGTGTAGGTTTATTTTAATTCTTTTAAATAGAATATGTTTTTAGGCTGCTTTAGTTAAAGTCTTGTTAATTTTATTTCAAACATTGTTAAGTTCTAAGTTATGAGTAATATTGGTAATAATTGTAAGAAGTTTTGTTCAGTATAACTTTGATAGTTTTCAATTTGTTTATTTTATATAAGTTTTCATTGATAGATAGTTCTTGATTAGAGTTGTATATTAATTTTAGGTATATTAATTGTAAGTTCAAGTGATACTATTGAGTAATTAGTTGTAGTAAATGGATTTGGTAAAATGTTAGTATAGTCTAAAAGTGTAATATGAATGTTAGTCTATATTTGGTTAATTCTACTTTAACTGTTATTGTGTATATAGGAGAATATAGATGTTGATAAAAAGAAGAGCCTGTAGGTATCATAAATTGAAGGGATTTGAGTATTCTTAAAAAAGAATATTCAGATGTAGTTGAGCTTTTTTGTAATAATCTATTTTGTTTAGGATTTGAAACACTATTTATGTCTCTTATTAGAATTATTTTGTAGTTAGTTTTATTAAGGATAAGAGTAAGATATAGAAAAATGTCTTTTTAGAGTTGTTTTTTTTCTTGAGTTAAAAAGTAAAGTTAGATTAGTTTAATATAAGGTTTTTGAGAAATATGTTAATTTCTAGAAAAAAGTTTTGTAAGTCTATATTTTTCTAATATGTTTTGCAAGTAATTTGTAGATTAATATTTCTATATCACTTTAGCAAACATTACTTGATGTCCAAAAGCATTTGTAGTTTATAAGTTTTTGCAAGAATATTAAGAATTTTGCTTCTTTGCTAGATAGATGTGTTTTTGAAATTCCAAAAATATTAATTTGATTTTCTGAAATAAAATCAATTAGGCTTAGTTGTTTAAAGTTATCAAGAAGACTGTTAATATTTAGTAAATGTATTCTGATTGATTTGGTAATATTTGGATTTTCAGAAGATAAGATGTTGTTTATATGTGTTGTAATAGCAAAAGGTTTAGAAGATATTAGTGTTATAGATGAGAAAAAGTTTTGGCATTTTGAGAAAGACAGTATTTTGAATCTTGTTGTAGTATAATTTGTTTTGAGTAAAATATTTTAAAATTTATAAGATTTTCAAAAGAGATATTAGTAAAGTTAGATAAGAGATTAGTTTCTTGTGGAAGGTAAATATATGCTTCTTTATATATATTGTTTTTAGATGTTTTAATAGAGATTTTTATGTATTGTTCTAAATAATATTCTGAATATTCATTTTAAATAAATTTCAGAAATGAGTCTATTAATTGTGGTGAGGGTAGAAGTTGTAAGTTATAAAAAAAGAAAAATTTGTTGAAACATGTTAAAAGATTGTATATTTTTAGAAGATCAGAAATTTAAATAAAGGTTTTCACTTTAATAATTTTGGTAGTTAGTAAGTCAATAGTATCATTTGGATCATTTGTTGATAATTTATAATCAATATTAGTAGTTTTAAGATTTGTTAGAGTATTGATAAAAATGTTAGATATTTGTAATTTTTGGAAAATAGATATAAAAAATTTTTCTGAAAGAAAATTTTCAGAAAGATGTAATGATTTGTAATTTGAAAAGTTCGATTTTTTTTCTATAGATGCACTTAGCATATACTCAGTTTTTACAGTTGCAGAAGATACTATAGTCTGCTCTATATATTGGGTTTGACCATTATTAGCTTGGTCCTTTACATAAATAAGCTTTTCTGCTTATCTACTTATATTATTCTCTTTCAAAAATAGCATACTTTTAGTAATAAACATCATTATTTTAAAAGTGGCAGCTGTATTAATGTTTTTAGAGAAGGATTTATTGAAAAAATAAACTAAAGGTAGCATTTGAGAATAAGAAAAGAGTGTTATCATATATAGAAGAGATTTTAATATCATAATATTTAATAATAAATTTTTTTGCTTCTAAGAAGTATTTTTGATCATAATCAAGTTGAATTTGTGTGATAGAGAATTTAAGTTAGTTTTGAGTATGAAAATAAAGAATTATATATACTAAAATATGTAGATTAATAGTAGATAAAATAAATTTTTCTAAAGCTTGATTAAGTTTAAGACCTATAATACTGTCATTAATAGCTGCAGTATTTAGATAAGTTTTGAAATAAGAATAAAGATAGAATGTGATATGCTTAGGATTGGTATCTGTAGTATTAATTTCAGCAAACTTTTGGTCTGCTTTAAGTACAAGTTTATTTAGTGTATGAAGTAGAATAGTTTTTTTTGAAAGTTGCTATGTATTGTTGATTAGATAGAAAAATTGATTAGTTAGAAGTAAAAAGTATTATTTTAGAAATAGTATTTTCTTTTAAAGGTACTAGAAAGGTTTCAAAAGATTTGTCAAAGAAGTAAGTAAAAATGTTTTTGAAATTGTGTTCTGTATCTTTTGATAAGAGTTCACAGTTCTTGTCTTTACATATATGAACATGAAAGAGTACTGCTTTGGTAGTTAGAAAAGAGTGGTTTGAAGAGAGATAGGTTCTATAATTTGAAAGTCTAAAGGTAGAAATTTTTTGCATTTCTTAGCAAGTGTGATTGCAATTTGGTATTTAATATAGTTTTTGACTTTGTTTTCATTAATATCAGTAAATTGCTTTGGTAAGTTTTAAAAAAGTTTGCATAACATATATTGAAGTATAAATATATGATTTAAGTAATAAAATTTGAAAAGTATTAGCAAATTTAGTTTTAGAAATATTAAGAGTAACAGTAATTGTAAATTGGTTACTGTTATAGATACTAAAAAAGGGTTTGAAACATTATATTCAAAATTATATTTTATTGAGAATCAAAAAAAATAAAGTTCTAACTTTTCAATGAAATTTTGGTAATAGATTGTTTGGTATTTGTTATAAAAAAATAGGTGTAATTGAGCAAAATTAATTGCTACTTTATATTGATCAGAAATTGAATAAGGTGGAATCAAGTAATAAGAATAAAAAATATGTAGATAATCAAGTTTTATAAAAAGTAGTTCAGTAAATTTGGTAAGTAGATTTTTAAGTATTAAAATATAGGCATATTGAGGAATATTAAATTAGAGAAAGAATAATGGATTAGATTGATAAAGAAAGTCAGTAAGAAATTCTAGCCTTTCTGCTATTATAGATTTAAGTAAATAATTAAAACTTTGTTTTTAAGAAGATTTTTAATTTGAAGTTAACTGGGTATTATTTAAAACAGATGGAATTGGTTAACTAGAAGTAAATTTGCGAAGATGAATTTTAGAAAAATTAAAAAGTTGTTGGGCAAGTATTGTATTAAGTTTTGTATTTTGTTTCATGTTTTCAGTAATAAAATAATTGAGAAACCAGTCTAAATCCTTGGAAGTATCTTTGGTTTGGTTTGGTGTATTTTTTGGTTACTATTGTTTTTGTTTTGATTTAGGTTTTTGTTTAATTTCTTTGTCTCTAAAAGCAAGTTTTTGAAGAAGTTTGATTTTTTTATCTTTGGTAAGTTTGAAGAAATAATAGAAGTGAAAAATAGAATATTGTTCTTTAGTAAGTTCTTTGATTTGAGAAAGGAGCTTAAGTTTAGTATATTGAAAGCTATTAACACAGTTTTGATAATATAAGAAACTTTTAAAGATTATAGCTTAAGAATAGTCAGATGCATAATGTGAGTTTTGAATAAGAACACAAAAAATATCTTTCTTTTTATATAAAATACATGAGTGGTAGTGTTGAAAATAGTGAATGATTGCTACAAGTAATGGATTTGTATAAAAAGAGAATAATAAAATTTGAGAAGTTGATTAGAGATTTTGTTGTTGTTTAGTAATAGGTGATTTAGGTAATTTGTTAACAATGTTGTTAAATCAGTTTTTAGAAATGATAGTAGTTGAAGAAATATTTATTGCAATTGATTTAAAAGTTTGTCAAAGAGGTGTAGTATAAGTAGTTTTGTAATGTTTAGAAATAAAATTTGTATAAAATTTGCTATATAAACAAATAAACAAGATAGATTGAGTTGGTATTTGAAAATAGTATTGATTATTAGTTTTACATTTTGTAGATTTGACATTTTTGAGTAAGATGCATAAAGTAAGTGGATTGGATTCTTTGATACCAATACCAAAGTGATCTAAGTATTTGTTATAATAATAGTCTAAGTCATGAGAATCAGATTCATCAATGGTTAAGATAGGCATTCTGGTTTGTTATTTTTATAAAAATATTAAAGAGAATGATGATAGCTTCAAAAGAAAGAAATTTTTAGTTTGTATAATATTCACTCTGTATTAATTTTTTGTGTTTGGTGGCTAGTGTGGCTTGTAGTACAGTATAGCTTGTATAACTTCTACAAAAAATAGTATAAAGTATACATAAGGTTGTATAATTTTAAAATTAATACAAATTTGTAATTATTTGTTTTGTATAAGTTAATTAAAGAATTAAAAGAAAATAGTTGTAAAATAATTATCAATTGATTGAACCAATGATTTGTAATATTTTAAAATATGTTTGAGGTTCAGATTCGAAAAGAGTAAGAAGAAAAAAACTAAATTTTAAAGACATTTTTAAAATTTTTAAAGAATAAAGCCACTTGGAGTTTTTTGCTTATAAAATAGTTAATTTTTAATTATTTTTGATGAAACTTATATTAAATTGAAGCTTGAGATGAGCTGGACAACTTTGTTTTAAGGGACAAGACAAGTTTCCTAGACCAGATTTGTGTATAAGTGCTTTAAAGTTATTTAAAATAAAGTTAAATAATTTATTTAATATTTAAGCTAGCAATATAAAATTTTATAATTATATATAAATTTAAGTTGTGAACAGTTTAATATAGTTTTTAAGAATATTTAATTATAGTTTGTTAAAAAAATAAAAATTCTCTTTAGTACAATTTTGTTACAAGTGATCATTAAGAAGAGTTAGCAATTTTAGTATATTTTTTTATTTTACATATATGTAAATAGAATTAAAAATTTTTAATTTTTTTTATAAAAAAATAAAATAAAGAAGTATATTAATAAAGATTTTGCTAATTTATATGAAAATTTTAGGATAAGTGTATTTTACTCTTCCAATCAACTTTATTTATTGCATAAAGATTAATTTACTTAATAAATATTTAATATCTATATAAAACAACTATTAACAATTATAAAAATTTTTACAAAGCTTTTTATATATGATCATTAATTATTGTTATATATAAAAGTCAAATATTTACTAAGTAAATTGATCTTTATACAATAAATAAAGTTGTTCAGAAGAGTAAAATATACTTATTTTAAAATTTTATATAAATCAGCCAAATTTTTATTAATGCACTTCTTTATTTTATATTTTTATAAAAAAATTAAAAATTTTTAATTTTATTTGCACATATGTAAAATAAAAAAATATACTAATAAAAGATTAACTAATTTTGCTTTTGCTAAGGTCATTAGTTATTGGCAGCTACTGCCTTTATTGTGAATTCAATTATGATTATATAACTTGTACAAAGTTACCTCTATATTATACTAGCAGATAGTATACAAGTTCCTGTATACCTAATTAGATGCTGTCTAACCTAATCCTGATCTTTCTGTTTGTATATCTGTCAAGCTGCTACACATTTCAGAGTATATCACCTGACTGTAGGGCTTCAGAAGACCTCACTGCTAATTAACTATTCATATTTAATCTTTGCTAACAGGGCTTGCTCTTGTAAAGTTAACTCAGACCCCAGTACCAACTTTACAGCATATCTCTAGTACTTGTAAGATACCTCTGCTTCCAAACTTAGACTCTTAATTCAAATAGCTCAGTAGAACTATGACCTGTTTCTGGTACCTCAGAGTCTGCCCTCCAAGGTTCTTTTTCTTCAGTTTAAGACTTCTGATAGCCTGATTAGTAGTACCTCTTATCTGAGGTTCTTGTTTGCTTAATTCCTTCTATATTGGTATTTGTTTTCTAGGTCTAGCTTTTACAGTAGTACTGTTAAAGATCCATGCTATCTCTCTACTCGGGTCTTTCCAAGTGGGCTTTAGCTTCTTAGTTTATAGGTTTACATAGCCATGCGAACTGAATTAGAAGTTTGGTAAAAAGACAAATAAAAAGGCAAAAGTATACTAAAGTACTAGGGTTATGCTATAAATTAGATGCTAGAGTTTGTGTAAACTTTACAAAAGCATAATAGTTTTATCTTAAGAATAAATTAGTTTTAAAATTAAGATAATAATCTGAATATCTGAATATAACCCAGTAAGTTAATACAGATTACAGATTTAGAAGGTTTAAAGTAAAACATACAAGCAAGAGTATTAAGTACAGCAATTGGTAAAAAACTTTTGAATAAACTTTTTGAATAGATAATATAAAAAAGGTACATATATAACCAATTGTACTTTTTTTTGTAATATTTTATTTTTTATTTTTTGGTGTTAAGATGACCTCTTTGGTCTTTTAACTTTTATTAATGACTTATTGGTAATATAATTCAATAAACTATTATAGAAAAAAGTACAATTGGCTATACATATAACTTTTCTATATTATCTGTTTAAAGAGTCCACCCAAAGGTTCCTTACTAATTGTCATATCTAACATTTTTGCTTGAGTATTCTATTTTAAACTCTCTGAATCTGTAATCTGTATTAACTCACTAGATTATACCCAGATGCCCAGATTATTGTCTCAACTTTAGAACTAATTTATCCTCAAAATAAACCTTCAGAGCCTTTTGTATTCTTTTAAAAAAGGATAACTAAGATAGATCAGATGACAATATGTATAGAAGAGCATATACCAATCAGGTTGCTAAAGAAAAAGAATTTTAGGATATCATATCAGGCCATCTAGATTAGTAATTTATAAAGTTTTGTAGATTCAGAAATAAGAGATAGAAGGTAAGAAAGGAAAGTATTAGGGTTTTAGTGAATTTTACAAAGGTATAGCAGTTTAATAGTTAGCCTTAACTGCAAATAATAGTCTAAGCCAAAGCAATACTGAGTTAGCTATAAGTATAGAATACAGAAAGCTCTAGTAGACTTAGTACAAAGTTAAATATAACTTAGTAATCATGGCATATTTGTAGTTAATTTGCAGCTATTAAAGCAAAATAGATATAAAAACTAAAGTGTTTAAATAAAAATCTACAAAAAGGTTTTAGATATGACAACTAGTATAGAACCTTTGAGCAAACTACTTAAAATAAACAATAACTAAAGTTGTACAAGTAGCTAGTTGTACACTCTTTTTATGATTGTTTCTGTAATTGTTGTATACAATAGTTATATGCTAACAAATTATCAATAAACTTCTAAGTTGCAAGTACTTGTTTTAATATTAAAAATAATAATAATAATAATAATAATAATAATACAAATTTTATATAAAGAATTAAGATTCTATTATTATATTAGTACAATGTTAGAAGAATAATGATCTTAGTGTAATGGTTAGGTTGTTATCCTCCAAATGGTAGATCTAAGATTCAAATCCCACTTATGATAAAATTTGAAAATTAATCTATATTATAGCAAACTGTCTCTTGATAATCAGTTAAATTAGTATATTTGTAACCTTAAATTGCACCATCTTAAATAGGAGCTTAGAGCATTTATGTGAAGTGTAATATTATATATACATAGAGAAATATTAATAACCAGTATTGTATAAGACTTTGATGCAAACCTACAATAAGACCACTAGATGAAGTAAACTAAAAAACTAAAGAATTAGAAGTCTATTTGGAAATTCTTAAGTAAAAAGATAGCATGAACTTTTAATGATATGATCAAACTAATAGAAGTTTATAAAACACTCTTAAAGAAATAAGCAGATAAACTAGATGACAAAATGTATAAAGAAATATATAACCAACTAGGCTGCCTAAATTGCTAAAAAAAAAGGATATATATAGCATACTAGGCTATCTGGATTGGAAGTCAAGAAAGTTCTGTCAGTTCTAAGTAGTAGTTAGTAAAAGATGATAAAAAAAATATTATAATAATAGGTACTGAGGTTCTAGTAAACTTTACAAAAATAGAAATAGTATAACATAGCAATTAAACAAATAACCTCTGTAATTGCAAATATTAGATAACTATAGTATATTGCATAAAACTAGATTAGCTATATATAGAATATAGAAGGTTCTAGTAAGTTTCCTGTCAAAAATAAATTAGTTCTAAGGGTCTTAAAAGCATTGGATACTTTGGATGAGTGTAGTTTAAAAGATATTTCTATAATTACAAGTCAAACTACATATGCAAAAAGTTTAAATAAGCAAGACTTATAGTTGGCTTGCAAGTATAGCATCTAGTATAGAATCTGTATAGTAATGTATAAACAGACTACTTAAATTAGATATCAAATATGCATGTGTAGCTAGTTGTAACCTCCTATATATGAAAGCTTCTAGAGACATCTGTGTTTAAATACTTAAATAAAAATATTGATTTTCAAAGGCAGGAACTTTAATGTTAAAAAAAAAAAATAGTACAATGTTAGGTAGTTTAACAATATTATTAGTTTTTTTTTTTTAATCTTAGGCAGTCATGCTAGTACTTTATTAATATTCTAGTAATTACTACAATTACATTGATGTTTAACAACTAAGTCTAGCATTACCTGGCTACCCTAATGGTGCCTAAGTGCAGACTTGCCGCATTACTTCAAGCAGAAATAAATCACTCATCAGACTACTTAAAGTCCATAATGAAAGGGTATTCACCCTTTCATGACAAGCTTCAATATTGTATTCCTAGCTTCATCTTTGATTTGTTTTTTTCTCTCTTTTAATTATCAAGCAAGAGGATTCTATAATCCTTGCCTAAAGAACAACAAGATATACTAAAGAAAAAACTAAAAAGGAGTAAAGAAAAAAAAAAAGAGGGGGACTAACTACAAAACCTAAATGTAAACCAAAAAAAAAAAATAACAAAAGAAAAACAAAGAAAAAACAAAAAACATGAAGGCACTATTTTTGTCTGTGCCAAGCTTTAAAAATTCTATATAATATTAAATAAAGAATATTCCACATTTGCTTTATCTCTGTATTATAATATATTCCATTTATCACATAAGAAGAATGGTCAAAATTTTTATTTTTCTCTTGAGTTTGACATATGTCATCCATCATAGGTCCGATATTTGTCTTATAGTTTTTTCGTGACTAACATTACTAATTTGAAAAAGTAAACAATATCGATTCTTTGGAGGGGGTACACCAGATTTCCCACTTTTTAGTAAAAATTCTGAAAGAAAAATCCAGTAGTGAGAACGAAAAGAAGAGCCAACTTGAAAAGAAGTTGTAAGAGTTATACTATATAGAATATTATATTAAACCAAGTAACTATTTAGGCCTGAGCCCTTATAGCATTTGACAAAGCTTCAGAGCTTATCTACTACTTCTTTGCTTGGTAGTACTCCTGTTTTACTAAGAGACTTTGCTTACAAGAGTTCGAATCTTTTTTAACTCTTTTCAGTTATAACCAAACATGCAGTGAATAGCCTTCCTAGTTATCCAAAATAGAATTTTGTTATATTTAAATATAATAACTATATAGTTTTCATAGGTCAGACTTTTGAAAAAAAGTTGGTGTAAGGGATTGTTGGAAAGAGTTATGAATATTATTAGTTTTAGTTATTTACTAAATAGTTTTTTTTATATTAAATTAGCCTCTTTTGAGGCTAAAGCTTTTTATTTAATAAATAGAATATAGAAACTTATGCTTAAAACCTTGTTTTATATTATATATATATGTGCTCAAGGAAAAACCTATCATCAAATATTCAATTATATTTCATATACAGTTAGCTGTCTGTAGAAAATCTATTATCATAATAGATTTTTTATAAACAGCTAACTGTATATGAAATATAATTGAATATCCAATAACAGGTTTTCTCTTGAACATACTCATATATGTATATAAATTTATCATTAATATTATAATAAACTTATATAAATAAAATAATAGTTACTAAAAATATTAACTTTAGTTAAAACAAAAAATAATCTAAAAATTAATAAATATATAACAATTAAAAGATATTTTTTTGCAAAATTTTTTGGTTTAAAAAATAATAAATAAGCTTAATTTAATCTAAATTAAGCTTAACTTAAATTATAATTTTAATCTATATCTTAAGATTTTATTTTGAAATAATATAATATTAAAGTTATATACAGTTAACCTCTATTAATATCAACTTCATTAATATCAATCTATGCCACAAATCAAATTTTTATAAATTTTTATATATCAAAATTCTCTTATATATATCAACTTTAATATAATTTCTTATTAATATTACTATCAACATAATTTAAAATTAATCTAAATAAGTTGATATAAATAAGAATAAACTGTATAATGCTAATAATCTTTTTTTTAAAATTCTTACAAGTTTCTCAAATTAAATAATTTTTTTCAATATTTATAAATATATATATTTTTTAAAAAAATATTAAGATAAATACTTGTAATCTAGAATTTTATTAATAATATATTTAGCTAATAATTGCATTACAACTACAGAAAGCAATTATGAAAAGAGTATACAACTAACTATTTGTACAACTTTAGTCATTGTTTAATTTAAATAATTTGTCTAAAAGTTCTATACTAGTTGTCATATTTAGAACCTGCTTATAAGTTTTCTATTTAAACACTTTAGTTCTTATATCTATCTACTTATTTATATCTATCAAGATGCTCTAATTAATACCAATGCAAATATATTATAATTACTAAGTCTTTAAAGCAGTTTACTTATATGAAGAACTTTTAACTTTGTATTAAATCTTCTAGAATTTTTTATATTTTATTCTTACAACTAACCTGATAATGCTAAGACTAAAACTAATACTTGTGATCAAAACATACTATTAAACTATTGTATTCTTGTAAAGTTTATTTCAACTCTGGTATTTATTTTATAACAAATTTCTGCTACTTTGGTATTTAATTCAATTTTAATTAGACTTTCAGTTTAGATAGTCTAAAAAAATAAATACAACTATATCTTTAGTTTATATAATCTTTTAATATATAATCTTTTTCTCTAGAATGGATCCTAATAGTCTGACTAATTACAATAATCTTTTTTTAAAGACTAACTTGTCTTTATCTAACTTTACAAATTCTAACTCTGTTTTATTTTTTATTTGTTTATTTTTTTTTTGGTATTAAGATGACCTTTTTGGTTCTAGCTTTTTATTAATACTTATGTTGAGTACATGTTTTATACAAATGTATCTATATTAAACTATTAGATGAGTGTACAACTGGCTATATATATAACTTTTCTATATTACCTATTTAAGGAGTCTGCCTAAGGGTTCTCTATCAGTTGACATACCTAACATCTCTGCTTAGATGTTTCATTTAAACTCTCTGATCTAACCTTAGTATTAATTTCACTAGGTCACAGACCCAGATCTGTTCACATTTAACTATATGACTATAATCCTTGAACTATTTTTATTTTCAAGATAAACCTACCAGAGTAAGCCATATTTTCTTTTACTGCTAACCTGGTTTAACACTATGATCAAGGCTAATACTTGCAGTCAAGGTTACCTCTTAGACTACTATTAACCTTGTAAAGTTTACCCAAACTCTAGTACCCATCTTTCTGACTTTTTCTTCATCATTCCCTACTAGCTGCAACTCAGAACTAATCAACTTTCCAGACTTCCAATCCAGATGGTCTAGTATAGTATACTTATATATTTTTTTCTTTTAGTGATTCTGGCAGCCTGGTTGATCATATGCTCTTCTACATATTTTATTATCTGGTTTATCTGACAGTTCTTATGAAGATGTTTTATGAGCTTCTATCAGTCCAATGGCACTATTGAAAGTTTGTGTTGCCTCTTTACTCAAGATTTCCAAGTTGGTTTCTGTCTTCTTGTTTTTTAGCCTTTTACATCCAGTGGTCTTATTATAGGTTTGCATCAAAGCCTTATATGATACCAGTTTTTTTACATTCCTCTGTATATATGTAACATTATAATTTGCATAGATGCCTCAAGCTTCTAATATTAGGTAGGACCTGACTTGATGTATCTAAGATTACAGATGCTCAAAACTCAACTGATCGGCAAGAAACAGTTATCATAACACAAGTATAATTTCTGAAATTCATCATCTATAGGAATTAAACCTTAAACCTGCCACTTGAGGGTTGACAACCTATTCACTTTACTAGGTCCCTTCTAACTCTGTTTTATAGATTTAGTTTTTACAATAGCATTATTATTTTTTTTTTTAAATATTAAGATAAGTACTTGCAATCTAGAATTTTATTAATAGTATATTTGGCTAATGAATGCTTTATAATCACAGAAGGCAATCATAAAAAAAGTGTACAACTAGGCACTTGTATAATTTTAGTTATTATTTAATTTAAGTAGTCTATTTGAAGGTTTTATACTAGCTGCTATATCTAGAACCTGCTTGTAGATTTCTTATTTAACTACTCTAGTTTCTGTATCTACCTACCTACCTCTGTCTACTAATAACCTTGGCTGATGCTAGTAAAAATATATCATGGTTACTAAGTTTTTAAAGCAATTCACTCATATGGGAACTTTTGACCTTGTATTAAACCTTCCAGAATCTTCTGTATCCTATTCTTTTTTTTTTTTTTTTTTTTTTTTTTTTTTTTCCCGTTTTGTTTTTTTT
>CAJVQA010005166.1:0-16522 GCA_910591915.1 Cetraspora pellucida | reverse complement strand
TTCATATACTATCTATTGTTGCCTCTGTCTTAAAATCCCAAATCACTCTGTATTTTGTTAAGTCTTGTATAGACTTTTGTATAGAATCTGTCAAGTTATAGTTATCATACTATAGTTAAGCAGCTTCTGTTATTACTGTGGTTAAAGGAAAACTACAGGTTAACAGTATCTTTACTAAACATATTATTTTATTTTCTTATAATTACATTACTCTTTCTGGCAATAATATAGCAATTCTTATATATATTTTAAACAATATTATTAAAGATGCTTTTTGCAACTCTAAACAACTTTAATTATTATGAAATATAGTAACTTAGTAAAGTGGTCAGATTGTCAATCTTCAAGTAGCAGATCTAAAGTTCAAATCTTAGTAATAGTGAAAATTTGCAATTTTTTTTGTATTACAGTTAACTGTTTTTTGTAATTGGTTGAGATTAGATATCTGTAATCTGTATTATATTAGTATAACTAAAAGGTCTAGTCATTTATACAATATTGTATAAAGGAACACAAACCAGTACCAAGTGATATGAACTTATGATAACTCCTTAGACTATATAAATTAAAGAACCAGATAAGAAGATAGAAGCCCACTTGGAAGACCTAAGTGAAGAGGTAGCCTGAAGTTTTAACAATGCTACTGTAAAGACTAGATCTATGAAACAGAGCTAAAACTTATAAAGCTGAGCAAATGTGCTAGGCTTTGAGAAAAGACTAGATGAACTAACTAGGCTGCTAAAATTTTCAGATTTTATAGAAAAAGAGTATATGCTAAAGAATATATAAACTAGAGATATATAATTATGATCTACATTTGTGGGCTATCTGGATTGGCAGCTTGATAAAACTTAAATTAAATATCAAAGTAGCAGAGATATATTGTAAAGTTAGTATCAAGATTAAGATAAACTCTATAAAAGCATAGCAGTTTAATAGTACATCTTAACTGCAAATAATATTCTTGGCTATAGTAATACTAGATTAGCTGTAAAAATAGAATAGATAAGATTCTAAAAGATTTAGTACAAGGTCAAAGTTTTCTATATAAATAAACTGCTTTAAAGACTTAGTAAACATGTTATATTTTTATTAGCATTGGTTGAAGTTATTGGTAGACAGAGATAGGTGGATAGATACAAAAACTAAAATATTTAAATAGGGATTCTACAAGCAGGTTTCAGGTATAGTAACTAGTATAGATCTTCAGACAGACTATTTAAATTAGACAATAATTAAAGTTGTACAAATAGCTAGTTGTATATTCTTTTTATAATTGCCTTCTGTGGTTATAATGCAACTATTAGCCAAATATACTATTAATAAAATCTTAAGTTGCAAGTACTCATCTTAATATTTAAAAAAAAAAACAACTTTGGTTACTATTACAAGACATGAATAAGGTCTATAATTCTGTTAATTCTAATCTTTTTGAAAAATTCTTATTATAACTACTATTAATCTGTAGTTTTTCTTTAATTACAGTGATAATAAAAGTTGTTCAACTATAATATAATAACTATAACTTGACAGATTCTACACAAAGTCTATATATGACTTAACAATATACAGAGTGATTTGGAATTTTAAGACAAAGACAACAATAAATTGTATATAAATATATTAAATATTGCATTTAGTTTATTAACTATAAAATATATAAAAATACTTAACTATCTTGAAAGGTCGGAAAGTAGTACTTTTATAGATATTTTGCATATATAAATTATTATAATAAAGATTATTCTATTGCTAATAAATGCTATATATAGTAATGTTAAGATATATAAGAACTAATAAATATAATAGATATTGTATATATAATAAATATAGTAGATATAATAGAAAGATAGATATAATAGAACTAATAAATCTGTTAGAAATAATAGATCTAATAGAAATAATAGATCTATTACAGTAATAGGAGCCAATCAGAATTAAGTCACATGTATTAGAATTAATGCTTTCATCAAAATCAACCTGATCTTATAATCTTATAATCAAAATTATATAATCTTGTGCTTGTTAGAACTGTCTTAGTGAGCTAAATCCAATAGTAGTTGTTTTATCTAATTTAGTTTAGTGCATCAAATATTATAATCAAAAATATGTAAAACTCTTAATATCAATACTATAAATACTCCAATACTTTATCAAAATTCTAACTGATCTTCTTACTAATCACTATAATTATATTATAACTAATTATAAACTTACAAATTCTTATATAGTCAAAAACAGCACTGACTAAAAAAAAACAATTACATCACTTTTCTAAAGAATTTACTATAACCCTCTTATTAGTAAAATTGCTAATCATTTTTATAAATATATCTTATATATTTTATAAAAAACTAGCTTTTCCTTATCTTAACTACAAAACCTACAAACCTTTATATCTGTATTGGCATATATAGATTATACTTTCTGAATAATATAGTTCAAAAATAAACTTAAATCAATTATCAAAATAGCATTATCTTTTTATTATATAGCAGATATACAAATTAATTTAACTAAATCTATTCTGGTTTCCAACATATTATCTACTATTGAACTTTTCTTTTTTGATTCATTAATCAAACTCATTTTAGCCAATTAACTATTCAAATTTCTGAGCTGCTAGTTCACACTTTATAGATCTATGTCTAAACAAAATTAGCTAATTTAAGCTAAAGCAAACCAACTAATTAATATCACTAGTACTAAAAAATTTACTGAAAAACAAATAGCATATATTATTAATATAGTAATTATATTGACTATTAAATATAAACTACATAATACTATTCTTTTTTACTTTATATATAACAGTATACTAGTTAAATACCTTACTATAGCTAAACATAAATTCAACTTATCTAGATCCTTTTTTAATAGCTTCATACTTGATTTATATTTTTACAATATCTATAATATTTAGAATATTCAATTGCAACATCATATTACTAATTTTAAAATAATCTTTGGTTCACTACTAATATATTTTAACACAGCCAACTTATTATTTATGAATATAACAAACTTATTTTTAATTTTAAAATTATTTAGTTGCTTCAACATCTTAATATTACAATTTCTGCTTATTACAATATATTATAGCCAAATATTATATATAACATTTGTTAACCAATTAATCTATATTTATACAACATCCAAAATATATTACTTTCAAAAAATAAAAACTTAATATTCTATACTTAGAGCAATTATGTATTGTTAATAATAGCACCTTACTTAAATGATAATATCTGTTACCAAGACTATATCAACTGATAAAAAATAAACAACCTCTGTAGTTTATCTTTTTTAAAAACAAAATTATATTAAATAAATATTATAAAACTATTTTATCTTATTTTTAATTATTTAATATCAATCTTTTTGAAAAGGGTGTGGTGACTTAGTAAAGTGAATAAGTTGTCAACCCTCCAAGTGGTAGGTTGGAAGTTCAAAACCCACTGACGGCAAAAATTTAGAAAACCATCTATGTTACATCAGTGTATACGGGCATCTGTGCAATGTTGGAGTTACACAGAAGAATGCAAACTGGCATTGGGCAGTGCAAACACAAGATAAGTCCTTGAAACCAGTACTACGGTAACGGCTATCTATCGATCAGTTGAGATCAGTACCTGCAACACAGTTGCACCAGATAACTAGCAGGTTATGGGGCATCTGTAGCTATGTAAATCCGTAAACTGAGATAACTGGAAGCCCACTTAAGAAGATCCGAGTAGAGAGGTAACACAGATCTTTGACAGTACTACTGTAAAGGCTAGACCTAGAAAATGGATACCAATGTGGAAAGAATTGGGCAAGCAAGAACTTCAGGTGAGGGGTACCACCAACCAGGCCACCAAAAGACTCGAACCAGAGAAAAAGGACCTTGAGGAGTAGATCCTGGGGTACCAGAAACAGGTCACAGTCCTATCAGACTATCTGGATTGGGAGTCTGAGGTCAGAAACAAAGGTATACTAAAGTACTAAGGATATGCTATGAAGTCAGTGCTAGGGTCTGGGTGAACTCTGCAAGGGCGAGCCCTGTTAACAAGATACTAAACATGGGTAGTTAGTTAGCAGGAGAGCCTCTTGGAGCCTTACAGTCAGGTAATGTACTCTGAAATGTGTAATGGCTTAACGAATGTACAGACAGGAAGGTTATGGTTAGGTTAGATGACACTTAGGTATATAGGAACTTGTGTGCTATTTGTTGGTGTAAGTATAAGAATCAGAGTGTTTAAAATAGATAATCTTCTAGTAGATTGCAGGTATAGCAACTAGTGTAAAACCTGCTGTGCAGGCAGACTACTTAAATTAGACAACCAAAAGTTGTATATGTAGCTAGTTATATACTCACCTTGTACAAGTTATGTAATCATAATTAAAATACAATAAAGGCAATAGCTGCCGATAACTACAGCCTTAGCGAAAGCAAAAAAAAAAATATCAATCTTTTTGTATACAATATATATTCTATTACTAAAAAACAAAAATCTTAGCTTCTTATTTATTATTTCAATAATAAAGAAATTATTATTAGCAAAATTTGCAAATATATTTTTGTTTCTAATTTATTCTTAATTACATATTGAAAATTTAATATTAATTTAGATTATAACCAATATAATTTACTTTCATTTATTAAATACAAATTATATATAGAATGCCATTTTAACTCAAATAAAATTAACCAAATATGTACTATTAATATATTTGCAATTATCTTCTCAATATTTCTAGCTAGAAAAACTTTTAACAATCTTAAACTTAATGCCAATTATATTAATCTCATATATTCAACAACTATTAAACACCTTTTATATATATCTTCTATACTTCCTAATATTATTATATACAACTTTAGTATTTTGGAATTTTTTTTTGTATTAAAGGCTATACTTTATAGCAGAGCTTTATTGACTTTTTATTAAATTAGTTATTGCAACTATTTTATACAGAAATAAGAGTATAATTAGTCATATATGCAACTTTTGGTTGCCTATTTAGGTAGTCCATTCTAAGGTTCTATACTAAATATCATATCTATAACCTATTAGGAGATTATTTATTTAAATTCTCTGATTATTTACTTGGTCATGATGTAACATCACTATACCTCTTGTATATATCTAACTAATATACTGTCTGAGCAGTATGGTATCTATCCTTTTTGTACTGATTTCTAGGCCATTACATATTTCAAAGTATAACACCTGCCAGTAAGATACAGAAGGCCTTTTTTGTTAATAAATCATACATTTTATGAAATATTAACAAGAACTACCTTTGCAAAGTTTACTCAGATTTTAGTACTAACTTTATAGTATATTTCTAGTACTTTTAGTATACCTCTGTTTTTGTTCTTAGACTCTCAATTTAGATAGTTCAAAAGAACTATTATCTATCCTTAGTATATCAAAGCTGGCTTAATATTCTTTTTACCTAGTCTGAAATCTGGTAGTTTAGTTGATAATACCCTTTACTTAAGGTTTTTGCTTGCCTAATTTCTTTACATTGGTATCTGTTTTCTAGATCTAGTCTTTACAGTAGTACTATCAAAGATTTATGCTACCTTCTACTTAGTATTTCCAAGTAGGCTTTGGTTTTTCTGTTCTACAGATTTACATAACTACAAAAGCTTATCTTAGTTTTGTACTGCTCAATACTATTTTGCATTTCTCTATATAACCAAAATTACATGAATGCTTTGTAATCTACTAGTTATGCTGATGTGATTATAGTTACGGATATCTTATTTTAACTGATCGACAAAATGCCATCACCATAATACTGTCTATGTATTACATAGATGATTATTTAAATTTTTGTTATTAGTAAGTTTTGAACTTACAATCTACTACTTAAGAGTTGTCAACTTATTCACTTCACTAAGGCATTACACTTTTAAAATTTTTTTAACTAAATAGTTACACTTACAAATAATAACTTTACCTATTATATTAATGGTTCTGTTATTAATATTGGATCAGAATAATGTTTTATAAATATTAGATAAATTCAAATCAATGAACATAATCAAATTATCTATAAATTTTTAGTTCAAATTTGTTTATAGTTATTATCTTACAAAGCTAAATTATTTTTAATTCTATCTGCAATATCTACTATATTTTATAACTTATTTATTAACATCTATACAGATTTACAATTTATTATTTTAAAATTTTACATAATATTGAACCAATTACAAAATTCTAACAAGTTATTTAAATTTAGTACATGCATATTTTACTTAATTTTATTAACTTTTAAATTATTTTTCACAAAGTTTAAGCCTATACTGATAATTCTTTTAATAATCTTACAAACTTTTTAGCAAAATAGCATATACTTCTTCAACATTTTATCTTTAATTATACTAATATCTATAACTTTTATTATATTCTACAATGAGAACAAAACTTTATCAAATTACAACTAGACATTTTATTAAGAATATATACAAAGCATACATATTAACAATATAATCTTTATAAAAAAAAATAATAAATGAATTATCTAAATTATCTTATAAACTGAACCTTCTTTTGACTTTATATTAACTATAACCAAAAAGCTATATCTTCTTATACAAGTTTAAACTTAATCAATTCAAAGTTTTAAAACTAAATTTCTACTAAATAAGCTACCTACTTAATTTTTTCTTTATAACAGATATCCTTTTATTTTTATTAATACAAATTGCTTCAAGTACAATCTTTCTAATTCATTTACATATTAATATACATACTTCAATATATATAACATTCTCTTTAATATTATCTACATATCTGTTAACCAAATACTTTCTAAGATTGAACTAAACCTATTACTCTCTCAACTTTAAGAATTAATTTTTAAAATATGATATCACCTATGCTTTAATTATATACTATTTTAATACAATCTATATTTTACAGATATTACACTTAAAGAACTTATATCTAATTTACTTATTGAAATTATTTATAACTTTAATATATCTTTACAATCAATTTTACAATTAGCAAATATATTTACATATTAATGAACAAATTTACAAACTAATTTGAAAACTATACTATATTAAATTCTTCAATTAAAAAAACATAACCAAATTCCATTTAATATTAAAACAATATTAGTCATACTGATATATGACTTTAATACTATAGAGCCTTCAAATAACATTATTAAGTCTATATGACATTACAGATCAATTTTATCTACAATCCAATATATATTCACCAATTGGTCAAGCAATTAGAAAACTTAATATTTGTTCAATTTTTTAAATTAAATATAATATTTCTTTTAACTATATACTAACACTTCAAATCTAAATAGGTTTTGATCATTATAATCAGTTTAGGTTATAAATAAACTAGTTTAAGCTCTTATTTTGCATGTAATTTTTATTTGTTACAAACAATCTTAGTTTATTTTAGTATTTTGTACTAAAATATATAGTTAAAATTATTAATAAAGATATAAGCAAGGCCTTATCTTAATACCAAAATAAAAAATTAATTAATAATTAAATTAGTGAACTTTTATTTAGAGTTTTTGTTTGTGCAGGTTATTTGTTATAGGTTTTTTTTTAGACTAAAATCTTTATAGATGATATTATTACAAGTTATACTATTTCTTTATTTAAAATTTCTAAGCAAACTTTTTATCTGAATATATACTTTCTAAATTTATTTATATACTATTGCATACTTTTAAAATTAGTTTTAATATAATTAGAATAATAGAATTTACAAATAATACAACATAGATAAGTTAATAAAATAGAATTATTTTTTAAAATTTTGCTACTAGTAGATTTTAATACTAGACCTGTTACTTAGAGAATAATAATCTAACTATTTTACTAAAATTATTATTTTTTATTTTTTATATATTTATAATTTGAATAATTATTATAATATTTATAAAAAAAAAACTAAATATATTAATCTTATATAATACCAAATATATAGTCACTTGTATTTATAAACAAGTTCCAATTTTTTTTTTTAAATATTAAGATAAGTACTTGTGACTCAGGATTTTATTGATAGTATATTTGACTAATAGTTGCATTACAACCACAAGAGACAACTATAGAAAAAGTATACAACTAGCTACTTATACAACTTTAGTCATTGTCTAATTTAAGTAGTCTACCCAAAGGTTCTATACTAGCTATCATATCTGAAACTTGCTTGTAGATTCTCTATTTAACCACTTTAGTTTCTATATTCACCCATTTACTTCTGCTTACCAATGATCTAGGCTGATGCTGATAAAAATATATCATAGCTACTAAGTCTTTAAAGCAGTTCATTAAAACCTTTGACCTTGTACTAAATTTTTTAAAATCTTTTATATCACATTTTTATAGCTAACTCAGTATTGCTATAACCAAAATCAATACTGACAGTTAAGACGTATTATTAAACTGCTATGCTCTTGTAGAGTTTATCTTAACTTTGATACTGACTTCACAATATATTCTTATTACTTTGGTATTCAATTTAAGTTCTACTAATCTGCTATTCCAGATAGCCTAAAAAGATAGATTAAAACTATACATCTCTAGTTTATATGTTTGCTAGTATGTATTTTTTTTTTCTGAAATCTGAAAATTCTGATGGCCTAGTTGATTTATCTAGTCTCTCCTCAAAGACTGACATATTTGCACAGTTTCACAAGTTCTAGCTCTGTTTCATAAGTCTAGTCTTTATAGTAGCACTGTTGAAAGTTCAAGTTACCTTTCTACTTGGGTCTTCCAAGTAGGCTTCTGTCTTCTTTTATTTGGTTCTTATAATTTACATAACTACAAAGAATTATTGTAGGTTTGTATTATCCAGTACTAGTTTGTATTCTTTTATATAACTACAGATCTTGTTTCAAAGAACAATGTTATATAATTGTTATACAAATACTATATAACCTGCCAGTTATACTAGTATGATACAGATAACAGATATCTTATCCTAACCAATTGTGAGAGACAGTTAACTGTAACACAGAGAGAATATTCAAATTTTCTGTTAACACTAGGATTTGAACTCTGAACCTGCCACTTGGAGGTTAACAACCTAATCATTTTACTAGGTCATCATACCCACAACAAGTTCTAATTTATATACTAATTCTTTTTATTTTTAATAGAATATTTATACAAATAATATTTGTTTTAAGCTAATTAATATATATTACAAAATATTTAATATTATTTATACTAATTACAAATAGCAATGGCTAAGTAACAAAAAATTAGATTTTAATTATTTTAATTAAAAGACTTACTAATATTTTATAGTTATAATAATAGAATTGTTAAAAAAAATTAAATAATAAAAAAAAAAAATTAATTTGATATTTAAAAAAAAGTTTATATTTTATAAATAATTATATAATAATGCTTCAAATAATCTTGAATATTAATAAAGATCTTTAATACTTAACTAATAGAATTGCATTAATTATAACAGACTGACTCTAACAATTGTTTATTTATAAAATAATAATAAATTTAAATAATTCAAATTTATTATATTTTATATAACTGAATTAAATTTTTTTATTTTTATTATAGAACCTTTTTATATTTCTTTAAATAATAAAGAATAAGTATTAATAATTTATTATTTATGTTTTAATAAGTTATTTCACTCTGTTTATAAAAAAAAAGTAAACTTGCTCTTTTATTTGATCTATAATAAAAGTATAAAATAAGAAATATAATAAAAAAAAATTAAAACTATAAGAATATAAAGTATTGTATAGTTATTAATTTGTTAAATAACATAATTCTAATAACATTAAATATTTATATTATTCTTTTTCAATCTGATTTCTTCAATAAATATGTAAAGACTATTTTTAGAATTTAAATATTTGCTTTTAAATAAAAATAGTAAAATTATAATAAAACATTGTTAATATTTTTTTTGATATATTTTATTAGCAAGATACTAATTATCTATTTACCAAAGTTATTAAATTATTTTTAGTATATTTTAATGATTATTATATTAAAAATATATGTAGTAAAATATAACCTCATACATTCACAAATAGTAATGCTAATAATATTATTAGACAGATTTATGTTATTGGCAAGTTTCAATTTTGTTTGGCATAATACTAACTTATTATTTATATTATATAGTAAGATTTATATAGTAAGATTCTAGTATAGAATATATAATTTTATTAATCATGTTTAAATTTACAAGATTACAACAAACTTAAAAATACATTTGAAAAAACTAAACAGTATCTATATAAGCCACTAACTTTAAACTTTTCAACAAAAAAAACAACTTTGTATTTATTAAGATACTTTTATAAAGTTTTCAGAAATTGTAAAAAAAATAAATCTATTAACAAAAATAAATATAAATTAATAACTCTAAAAAAAACAATCAATTTATAATGTCTTCTTACAACATATAGTATTATATTTCTATTATTAGACACTTGTAATTATTATTAAAAAAACTTGATGATAGTAGTTTGTAAGCACAAGTACCAATTGAAATATTATCAAATCATGAAATATAGTTGCTGTTATTGTAAAAAATATTATAAATGTGAAGTTTATAATAATGTTAAATCTTTTTTAAAAAGATTAAAAAAAGATCCAAATGTACTTACTACCAAAGAGAAGAAGAATCTTAAAAAGACTTTAAATAAAAACAATAACAATAATACAGTAAAAGAGGTAGACCTAAATAAAACCCAAGATACATATGTAACTTTTTTAAAAGCAATTAACCAAGTTAGTACTTGGTAATACTGTATATCAAGCTTTTAGTGATAAAAGTTCAATAAACTATCACTATTTTAGAGTTTCAAGTATTCAATACCTATAATATTGACCTCTCATTTAAATTCTCTACTTACTGAATCTATTTGAATCTTATTTTATTAAACGACAAAGAAGTGTAAGTCTTAGATGTACACGTTCTTTTTTTTCATAATAAAAAAAATGTTTTTCTTATGACAAATCAAATTTACTTATTACGATTATTGTAAAATTATAGTTGACCAACATAAACATCGATTGTTTTTTTTTAACCAATAAAATCAAACTTGCTCTATGCTAAGGTGCTTCCAATGCTAAAGAAAAAATTCCCACCTACTTTGAACTAATTATTACAGCTCCTTTTCACTAAATAAAAGTCGGGAAGCATATTTTAATGTTAAAATGCATATTACTAAAATATATAATGGCTTTATCAAACAACACGGCAATTTAATAATACTCGGGCAGTAAGTTTATCAATAGGTACAATCTTTAGTCATGGGTATGTCACTAATAGCATGCCTCTAGTATAACAAAAATTCAATTTGAAATTCCCTTTGTGTATAAAAAAGTCATATTTACGAGAACTATTTGGGTGCTGCCAATTGAAAACCAGGAAGTCTAAAAACAGAGTTCTTTAGATAATCGAATACGGGCTTTAATGATACTAATACGTGAGCAAAAACTGTAGGATTAACTATTCTCATTCCGTGATATAAAGAATTTTATTTTAGACTTTGGGATGGTAAAAAATCGATTTAAAACATGTGATGATTATGATCTGGATATATTAAATTTTAAATCTCAGAATATCCAGGTTATAATCATCGCATGATTTAAATCAGTGAGAAATGATTTTTACCACCCCTAAGCGGAAGTACTTACAGTATTTACTTTACTCATAGGTTTATAATACCAGTTTGTATATCAAATAAAAAAATTCAATACAGTATTAACACCAGTTTACAAAAAAAAAATTCAATTAAGAAACCTTCGTTATGAGTTTAATAATAGATATTTTTCATATAAAACCTGATATTTTAATGTAATAGAAAGTTTTTACTTATACTATGCAATATATCTTAGTTATTAGATAACATTTATGGATTTGTATGTTGTTATGAACGAAGGTATGTGCGTAGTACCTGGTTATTCGAGTAAAGTTCGAGGTATTAATATGGTTAACATAGAAAACAAAAATAAAAATAAAATAAAATAAAATATTTTAACATTCCCTTCTCAGCTGGAGTAGGTTCAATCCCCAAATCTTTTAAGTTCAAAATCCCTTCCACATTCGAGACAACGTTATCTTTCTTAAGCAATTTGATTTGATCACGTGTGATAGTAAACAAATTCTTTGGTAGCTTTTCAAGAAAATAACCTTGTATAAGCCCAATTTGCCATGGTAGAGAGATAATTGGACGTTTTAGCCCTTCTTCGGATAGTGTTAGTTGCATGAGTTCTTTGTATGTATACACTAATTTATTAAGATAGAACTTTTGAGCAATGTATAAAGACATATTTAATGACATTATTTTATATTTGATTCTTTATTACCCTTTGGCCCACCAATTTCAAAGATTTTTTCTTGAAACTTGAGAGATTGATTGCTTGCTTTAGCAACAGCCGTTGCCAAATCCCATACATAAACAGGTTGAAACTTTGTAGACCCACCACCAAAAACTGGTATGAATGGTAATACTCTAGCTAATTTTGAGAATCTCTGTTAATTATATATAAATGGAGAAAGTTAATTAACAGAAACAATTATGTAACATGTAAATAATATATGCAACCATTATAACTGTACATTAAAGAAATCGTCTTCAGGTCCAAAAACAATGCTTGGTCTTATAATAGTTGCTTTTGGATATATTTCATGAATTGCAATCTCACCCAACCCTTAGTTGAAAAAATTTAATACGTATGCTGATTATAAATTTTCAATCCAAACTACATCTCTAACCTTTAGTTCTAGCATAAGGAACCTCGCTACTAGGATCTGCACCAATAGCGCTAATATGGACTAATTGTGCATCATTCTGCTTAGCAGCTATCGCAACATTTTTTGCGCCCAAGTGCTGAACGTTTTCAAAAGTATATATTGGAGGATTTTCATACATTATCCCGACTAAATTTACAATTATACTGGCGCCTTCACACGTTTTTAGAATTTCGTCTTGAGAAGTTATATCACATTTCATAAGCGGAAGGACTTGGTTGTCTTTTAGAAAAATTTATATAAAATGTATATAATTTATAAAAAAAAAATAGATTATGTTGTGGCATTATAATTACCAGACAACTTTAATTCTTCAATTTTTGGATGTCGTGCGCCCATCAGAACTAAAGTGTTAGCATCTTGAGCAAACGCTTTTGCGACATATTTTCCTATCGATTATCGTAATTAAGAAATTCTCAAATTTATTATTTTTATATCATTTATTATTATTATTATTATTTTTAATAATTAATAATAATAATATAAAAATAAAAGTACTACCAATAAACCCTGTTCCTCCAATAATCACAACCTTTTGTACTTTAGAGTTTGTGACAAACGAGCGGTTAAATATTATTGATAACATTTATTCTTAACAATTTAAAGAGAAGAAATGTGAATTAAAATATCGATATCGTGATGCAATCAAGATAAGTGTGCATATGGATCAGGTTATTTGCTTACGTAGACAAAATTTTGAACCATCTCTTGATCTGCCATATCGATATCTGTATTGATAATGGTAGGTTATCTCAATTTATGTATATTATAAAATATTTTCTAAAGAATATTGCTATTTATCTCCAGTTGTGATATCGCCGGGATACTATATCTCAAAAATCTACTAGCTAACACATGTCGAAGGTACTAAGTAAAAATGTTCATGACCCAAAAAACCTAACCATAACAAAGATTTGGACCTTTATACCTAACCTTAACCTTGATCTAAAATTGCACCCTATCTCTAAATTTGATAAAAGAAATAAGAGGTGGTGGTATGTAGAGTTGCTGCAAAGTCGCAACTTAAACTTTACAGTTTATTTATGTTCTAACTATTACAAAAAAATCATAATTTATTAGATTAAAATGGTCGCATCTATTGCGACAATAAGTTGCAACCCTAGTTGCGCTATAAAAAAGTCGCAATTCATATTTGCAGCAAGCAACACTAGTGGTATCGTCACCGGCGATAATTGTTTTCTAATACATCTAGTTCTAAATGATTTATTATATTTTATATATTTTATGAAATTTCTTTCTATACGTATATAAATCATTAAAAAAAATAACTAACCTCAATTTCACTTTAAATAGTTTCTAATTAAATAATAACTTGCTGTTGCAAGAATAAAATCTTAGTAATTAGTACAAATTTGCAGAAACTGTAATATGTATAAAAATTAAAAAACTGTAACTTCTGCTCTATAAAGCATTAAAGTAATTCAGTAAGTGACAAAGTATTTTAGAAAACCTTTGTAATTGTAAGTGTTAGGTAATTATAGCATGTTGCATAAAACTAGGTTAGTATGTATGAGACATAAAGGTTCTAGTAAGTTTCCTGTTAAGAATAAAGTATTCCTAAGGATACTGATCAGCATCAGGAACTTGGATGGGTATAGTTTTGAAGATATTCTTGTGATACAAGAAGGATTGCATATGCAAAAGGTTTAAATAAGCAAAACCTCTAATTGGCTTGCAGATATGACATCTAGTATAAAACTTATATAGTAATGTATAACCAGATTACTTAAATTGGGTACCAAAGGTACACATGTGACTAGTTGTAACCTCCAATGTAAGGTAGTTCCTGGTGGCATGTGTGTCCTATATACTTGAATAAAAATGTTACATTTCAAAGATAAGAATTTTAATATAAAAAAAAATAAAAAATAGAAAATAACTTAGACTACAAAAAAAAAATTAAAAACAATATAATAAAGCAATATAACAACTTTATGATCAATATTATAAAGATGATCAATAGCATATTACAAAAGCATATAGACCTAGTTGTACTTAATAATATTATACATTCTAACAAAATTACAACAAAGCTATAGGAAATCAAAAAAACATTTTAAGATATAAACAAAAAAAATTCTACAAATAATAGTTATTAAACAAAATAGCAAAAAAAATATTAACTATATAAAAAAATAAATAAGTTTTAATATAACACAATATCAAAACCTATAACAATACAAGAATTGCAAACTAATCTACAGAATCATCAAATGATAAAACTACTAGACTATAACAGATATTCAATAAGATACTAAAGCATTTAGACATATACACTCTGAACCTATTACTAAAAATATTTAATGCATAGCTTATATTTAAAATAATTTTTAAAATATAGAAACAAAGTAACATTTATCTTATATTTAAAAAATTAAAGTTTTTTGAAAATTTTAATAAAATATGTCTAATTATTTTAATCAAATATACAAGAAAATTTTTGACTAAAACAATAGCAAAAATATTAAATACAATTTTAACAAATATCTAATTTTATATTCAAATAGTCACTAATCATTTAAACACAAAATTAACCAAAAAGGAAAACCAATTTTATGCAAAAGTGGCCTTCTAAACTACCTTGATAGGACTAAGTAAAAAGAAAAAGCATTCAAGAAAGGTATAAAAAAGAGAAGAAATAAACAAACACAAGAGATACAACATAGAAAAGACAAAGAAAACTAAAAATTTCTTGAAAAAACATTCAAAAATTTGAAAAATTGTTATATTTTGGGAAATTGGCACTAATCTGATATTGCAGATCTGTTTTGGTCACAAGAATATAAACAAACAAGCAACTCAACCATGTGTAGGACAAGCAAAACAAACACATGCTTAATATAGATAGAAATATGAATATAACTAAAAGATGTAACAGTAGTCTAATAACAATGTATATCAATAGAGCATAGTATACAAAATGGTGTGTTTATTAAACAAGCAGGTAAAACATATGTATTGCCTAACAGAGAAGATGAAATCATTGTTATATTAACAAATCAAAATTTAGAAGAAGTTACTCTATTAAGATTAATAAGAGAATTAGTAGATAGAGCAGAGAAAGAGCAACCAGAAAGGAAATTAAGTTTAGTAGAGCAAAGCAATTATGCAATGATAGTAGAACCCATCCAGAACAAGGTCAAGACAAACTTAAGGAGAAATGTAACCAAACTGCAAGAATTGAAAAGACACAAAAGACAGAACAAGACCAAACATCAAATGAGAAACCAAAAAAAAAGAATCAACATGAAGCAAGGGCCCAAGAACCAACAAGATAGTACAGAAAGAAGAGGCAACAAAGGTAAGTATCAATAACAACAACAAGATAGAAGTAAAGCAAATTCAATGAAAACAAGAGAACTTGCCCAATTAAAAAAGAAATGTAGAAAAACAAAGAGAAAAGTAAGAACAAGAAGTCATTGAACTAGAATTTGAAAAAGAAATTAACATAGTGGAAGAACCTCTTGAAGAAAGCATGTAGGCTCCAAGCAAAAGAAATTGTAACCAGAACAATAGACTACTCACAAATATACCAGTGTTATAGGTGAAAGCCTTCTTAATTTTCACACTATAACGATGACATGGCACAGGGAATCCCTTACGGGTATATGCGATGTCCAAGAGGGAAGTATGCTTCTGTTAGATGTTGTCAAGAAACTATACCCTTCTCTGAGGCAGTTCGGGAAAGGTAATGCAATACTTGTAACTTTACT
>CAJVQA010005165.1:0-16526 GCA_910591915.1 Cetraspora pellucida | reverse complement strand
TTTTTATTAAGTGCCCAAGCTCTTTGAGTGATGTGTAGATTAGGGTAGAGTTAGAAGAATATTGATGATTGTAGCTATGTTTACGAGTTTTTTTGTTAAGGATAAAATGTATTGTAGTATTAATTATTGAATGTTTAATCTTGTGCCAAGTAGTTTCAATGCTTTCATTAGTATTACTATTGAGTGGTGTATTGTGAAGGCTAAGATTGTGAGAAAGAAGGTTAGCAAATTCTGTTCATTTGTCAGTTGACATAGCTTTGTAATTGAAGATTCTGTGGCTAATGCCAGTATGATGACATAAAGGTTTACTATATGCATTAGTGAAATTCCAAATAGATATAAGAATAGAATGGTCACTAAGTGTTGAGATATTGCTATTATCAAGTTTATATGAAAGAAAGAATTGGATATTGAATGAATCAGTCTAAATATAATCGATGCAGCTGTGGCTAGTATTGTTTGACCATATAAAGTACTTGTTATCAACATGTGTACCAAGGTCAAACATGTTGAAGTGGTATAAATAGTTAATAAGTTTGAACTTGAATAAAGAGTTACAGATATTATCATGTATGTTAAAGTCTCCAAATATAATTGGATGAAGTTTGTGTTAAAGAGCTTGTTGGATCTATGTGATAACAGTATTTTGTGTATTGTTACGTTTTTGCATATCAGTAGAAGAAAGGTAGACAGCTATAATTCAAAGTTTAATTTCACTTTTGAAAAATAGATCTAGAGCAATTGCTCCACTAGGATGTGTATGGCAGTTGTGTATATATGGTTATAAGTGTTTTTGGATCATAATGGCAGTACCTTCTACTAAACTTTTCGAGTTGGCCCAGAAGTAGGTGAATAAGTTGTTATTGTGAAATTGAAGATTAGTATTGTTAGCTATTTTGGTTTTAGTAATATAAGAGATATGGATATTATTGTAAAGACAATAATTTTGCCAAGCTTCTCTTTTAGTTATTGTATTATAACCTCTAATATTATATGTATAAATGTTTAAATGAAGGTCACGTAGAGTTTGTGTAGATGTGGGTACTTGTGGTGTAGTGTGACTGTTTAGAAATAAATCAGGTAGGATAGAAATAGAATTAGAGGAATTTAATCTAAGAGGAAGATTGTAAAAGATAGGAAGAAGATAAGGATGGATAACAGTATGATTAAATAAGAGAGAATCATTTGGAAGATATATGTGGGTTTTATCATAAGTATTACTAACAGAGAAAATAATACTAGAGACAGTTTTATTATGATTATATTTGTCAATATATTGTATAAGAGATTGAATCGTTTGACCATGAGAAAGAAGTGGTAAGTTGTAATAAAGAAGAAATTTGTTAAAACATGTATGAAGATCATAGGGGCTTAAAGATGTTGATAATGATCTTCTGAGATTGTTTTCTATAGGATCAATCACCATATGCTTGGCTCTAACTGCTATGCAAGGTACCAAAGTCTGCTCTGTACATTGGATCTGATTGTTATAATCTTGATCTTCCACATAAACAAGCAAAATTTTTCTAAGTAAATTTTGAATAACAATAACTTAACAAATTAATCAAATTTAGAGGATGGCAATCCTAGTATAGTGGTTGAATTGTCATCCTCCAAGTGGCAGGTCTAAGGTTCAAATCTCATCTACAACTAAATTTGGAAATTATATCTGCATTACGGTAACTGTTTCCTATTAATCAGTTGGCCTCATGTGGCTGTTACCTAGGTACATCAAATCAGATCTTCCCAACTTTGGGAGCTCAGGTATTTATGCGAAATGTATCATTACATATACATAAAGGAATGTTAACCAGTGTTGTATAAGACTTTAATACAAACTTATGATAAGACCACCGGGCGTAGAAGACTAAGAAACTGAGATGACAGAAACCTATTTGGAAATTCCTAAGTAAAGAAATAGCATGAACTTTCAATGATATCATTGGACCAGTTGAAGCTCATGAAACACCTTCATAAAAACTGAAAATTAAAACCAGATGACAAATATGTGTAGAGGAGCACATAACCAACCAGGTCGCCAGGTTCATCAGAGAAAAAGGATACAGAAGTATAACATACCGGACCATTTGGATTGGTAGTCTGGAATGAGACTGATGGTTCTGAGTTGCGACTAGTAAGAGATGATGGAGAAGATGTCAGAAAGATAGGTACTAAGGTTCTAGTGAACTTTACAAGGATAGAAATAGTGTAATGTAATGGTTAAACAAGTAACCTCTGTGACTGCAAGTATTAGGTAACTATAACATATTGCATAAAACTAGGTCTATATGTGTGGGACTTACAGGCTCTAATAAGTTTCCTATCAAGGATAAAGTAATCCTAAAGATATCGATAAGCATCAGGAACTTGGATAGGCAGTGTCTTGAGATGTTTTCATGATACAAGGAAAACTACATATGCAGAGAGTTTAAATAGGCAAGACCTCTAGTTGGCTTGCAGGTATAGCAACTAGTGTAAAACTTATATCGTAATATGTAAACAAACTACTTAAATTAGGCACCAAAAGTGCATGTGTGGCTAGTTATAACCTCCAATGTAAGGTGAACCTTTGGTGACATGTCGTGTCCTAATATACTTGAATAAAAACATCACAACTTCCAAGATAGGGACTTTAACTAAAAAAAAAAACAAATTAATCAAATTTAATACATTTTTTTTTAAAATAAATTTTACAAACTTATAAAATTTATTTAAAAAAATTTTTATTAAATTTGATTGAGTTTTTGTTAAGGTATTAACATTTTAAGTTTTTAAAAAAACTCAATAAAACCAATTTACTTGATTTTTATTGACTCACCCTTATATAATGTATATTTATCTAAGAAAGAAAAGTATTGAAACAAAACACTTATATTACTTTTAAATATTGTATTTTAAGAAGAACTAAAAATTGGACTCAGATAAACTATCTGATCCAATGAAACCACAACTGCTCATCAGATAAAAATGTTACTGAGTTAATTTTATTTTTAAAATAAAAAAATTAAGAAATTAATTTTGATCAAAAATTATATGGACAATTATGTAATGCATGCCAAAATGTTATAGATCATGATTGTTAGTCAATCAAATTGAGAATTTACTGTGACAAAGTTGGTGTGGTAGATAGGTCTTTACACTTACGGTATTACGGCCACGGTTACGGCATTACGGCGTATAATATTGCACGTCCGTAATCTGTGACAGGTTAAGCCACTAATTTCAATCACCGCCTAACTATATTCCCAGTGTAAGACTTGACTGTCAAAAAATACCTAAAGTTAGAATTTAAAACCAAAAGTTGTCTTTTGATATTAACTAAACAAACATTTATATATAAAAAAAAACTTTTAATTTTAAAATTAAAATAATGAGTAACATAAATATTCCTCTAGTATATTATAATAACTTTAAGCAAAGCAAAGCAAACAATATTTCGTTTCTTTAACCGTGCTAATTGTTCAACACATTCTTACTTAAATGATACTTTTTTTTACTTAATTCTTAACTTTTCAACTAAAAGAGCTGAATTCTCCTTTCGCCCATATCATTCGTGAACTCATATTTCCACAGCACTTTTGATTGAACAAACGCGACTAAAATAATAAAGAAAAATATTCGGAAGATTTTATTTTTGTTACATTATACCTGTATACTTATCTTTGAATTTATCTTCGTATTGAGTTAAAAACTAAAACTGAAGTGATGCCGAAAATGTTCTTTTTCATTTTCTTAATTCTATTTTATATCAGTTTTTTTTTAAAAAAATATATATAACCTCGAGGACCTTTTATATTAAAATTTTTTTTTTATAAACTTTATTAAAAAAATTGGTTCTTTTTTAAGTCTTATTAGATATCGATAGGGTTATTTAAACTTTAATTTGCACACTTAGATAAAAAAAAAAAAAGTAATTTATAAATAGCCTTTTCATCATGATTTAAGGCATAATGGAACTGTGGTTAAAATCAGTGGTTTAACCTGTCACAGATTACGGACGTGCTATAATATTTACGGCAATCAGGTACTATGGTAGAATGCCGTAATTCAGTAATTCTACCATCAACTATACCTGAAACATTTTTATCTGCCTCTTGGCTTCTCAACACCTACTCAACACCAAAAGTGTTGTTCAGTACCGAAGCACGAAGAGTGGTTTTTCGATTTCGCGGAAGGGAACTTGGCAAAGTACTAAAGAACAAAAAACAATTTTTTCAAATAAATTTATAAGTGCATCAATGTATCAATTAGCCAATCAAATTATACTTGTAAAAATTAGGTTTATCGTTCTGTCGTTATAACAAAAGAACGAAGATCAAATATATTTTCTTAAACATATCGATATGAATTATAACCAATGTCCATAATGAAAAACTTCAGTAAACTATAAAGTTTTAAAATATTTAAAAATTTTAACCGTTTTTATTTCTTGTAATTAACCATTTTTACGTACGTATTATATAATAGTTCTTTATAATGTTTCAAACACTAACATAACTCAGCCAAACATTTTATCTATTTTTAAATAGAGTATTGCTAATTATTACCGCAGGTGATTATCACCGCTCATATAAGAGAATGTGTAAGATTCTAGATTTAGAGTTATGGTTTGACTAGAAAAAGTAAGCTATATGTAAAATTGCGCGTTGAAAACTTTTACTTAGTGTCCAAAGATGCAAGATCCTACAATCTAATTGGTCGAACATATGAGCGGTGATGATCACTTGCAGTTATAAAAACAACACAAGTTTTCTGGAATTCAAGCAAAACTCTTGCACACGCTTATAAGTAATAATCCTTATATTTATAGATAAGAAAAAAAATTTTTTTTTTTCTTTTTGTTTGTGTTCTGTTTTCTAATCGAAGATCAAAAGACTTGGTGCTTACTAATTTTATATTTCAAATGAATTTCTATTGATTAGATTACACATGTTCTAGAACGTTTGATGTTATTTTAAAAACGTCGAATTTTTTGATCTGGAAAAATTTGGATCCAATTTTTGCAGGTTCCTGCTTGTCTATATACCCTCAAACATTGTAAAAGAATTTGCAGCCAAATGTAACCCTTCGCGAAAGATAGATTTTTCGGATGCATTGTGTCCGGAGCACATGATAATCATCATATTGCACAAATGCGTGATTGCATTTTTTTGTGTGAACAGACAAGAATTTTCAAATAAATATTTAATCAAAAACGTAACTATTGATGCATCAAAAACGCAACTTTTGTATCACTATGACTAAACACTAAATGTCCTCCGGACAATTATATCTTTTAAACTTCATTATAGCCATATCTCTTTATTAATTATTCCCTATGCTGATCAAACCTATTTCACGAAGAATACAAACCCTTAGACATTTTTAAATCTTCAAAATGAAGCCAGGAATCACCATGCCCACGGCATAACTCAATGCGAAGGTAAATAGAGTGATGAAAAATTACAACATTAGCATTAGAACTAGTTGATTGGCTTGATAAGGTTGTAGTATATAGTAAATATAATTCGTACAATAATATGTATTATTCGTATAATATTTTAAAATATATATTTATGTGCAAATCTACTGAAATTGTAGGTAACGAAAGTGCCTTTGAAGCATTGTTAGAAATCAATCAAAATCTAAGTTCCGAGCTCACTGAATATGCTTTACCAAAAAAAGAAAAATGAAGTCAATTATCAAATCCAAGATGATGAAGAGCTTGGAAAGCTTACGGACTTTGATCAAAAATATATAATTAGAAAATCAGAACATTTAAACAAAATTATGCGACTTGCGTTAAGAAAAACGAAACATTTGGAAATCTTTAATAACTCGAGAGGATAAGGATTCGAAAATCCAACAGTTTATTTCTTCAATGAATATCCGTTTTAACATAGTGAGTATTTTAAATATTTATCTTGAATGCTTGGTATAACATACGACTATACAATTGATTGCATAATAATATTTCTAACAACAGAATTTAAACAAGATTGGAATAATTTAAGAAATATTCGATTTTCTTTCTTTCTTTTTGGTTTAAAATAAAAGTTGCTAGTTTATTCCTCTATTATATTTTATAATTAAGTAAAGCAAACAATATATCGTTTCTTAACCGTGCTAATTAACACATTCTTAAAATTTTTTTTTTTTACTTAATTCAACCTTTTTCAAATGAAGAAAACTCAAAGTGTTGAATTATCCTTTTCACCATATCATTCATTCGTGAACTCGTATTTCGAATATCGTTCTCTTCCATTTTCTTATAAGTTTTTTTTAAAATTATATCCAAATTTATATAACCTGCGAGGCATTTGAAGGACCTTTCATACTTAAATTTTTTTTATAAACTTTATCAAAAAATTGGTTCTTTTTAAAATCTTAGAAGTCGATAGGGTTATTTAAACCTTTAATTTGCACCCTTACGTTAGATAAAAAAAAAAAAATTCTAAAATCGTAAAAAAATAAATAACCAAATACGATCAAATCATTTTTTATACATTCAACTTTATTTTCGTAATAATAAGCTTTTCAAATTACTAAATACAATAGCTTTTTTATCATGATTTAAATCAGCTCTAGGAGGCATAGTCACTGTGACTGAAGTCAGTGGCTTAACCTGTCACAGATTACGGACGTGCGTTATTTTGAGGTAGTTACGTAATATACATTTTATGCCACTAATTTTAATTAAAAGCTTTTAATTAAGGTTGTCTGCTGTAAGTAATAATTACGGATATTACGAATTACAACTAATACTCAAGTTATAAATATGCTGGTAATGGTTATAATTACCATAATGTCGTAATGGTTGAAATTGCTATAATCGTTGTAAATGGCATAATAGATTGTAATTGTCGTAAAAACATAAGTAATTGTGTCTTGCACGTCCTTATAAACATGTAAAGCTTAACAAATTAACGATAACATTTAAGTGCCATCAGATGTTTTTGAGTTTATATTTTAATGATTTAGCTCCTAAAAAATCTGATCAATTGAATACGTATCTAAATTTAATTATTATATTCTATATTACTATTGCTATTATTCAATCAAATTTTCTAGAGGTTTGATAAACTCGAAGAGCCAAACTCGAGGGGGACTTGTATGCTTGTATAAACAAACCAATCAGGCGTATTATAGTATCGGTATAGTTATGGTTATTGGAAATGTGCATGGTTATTTGACGATTCATATTTTTTAATTCTGTAATAAATCTTGTTAATATCTGCAATTACTTATTAGCATACGTAATCAAATCATTATATCCATTATAACCATTACACCTATTATGGCTATTGCACCTATTACGGAAAAAAATTACAACTTCGAGACGAAAGGTTACACAACCTTCCAACTCTAGTAAACTTATTACGGCAGGCAACCTTAGCTAATATATTATGTGACCTCACACGAGATGTGAAATGACTCCTTACATGGAGAAATTTAAAATTCAATGGATTATAGGTTTTTCTGATCAAAATGTTATCTCGCGCGAGATATAAGTTATGTGATTTAATCGCGAGATGAAATCTCATCTCCCTAGTGACGCATCTCATTAGACTTATGAAATCATATATAATTGATGCACCCTAATCTGATTTCCTTAACCAAATCAGGCAATATCAATATGAAGTTTAATTATATTATTATTAATCATAACTATAAGAATAAATTCTAGACTTTAAGCAATAAATCTTTGCATTATTTTCTAACAGTTAACTTTGTTAACTAGGATTTGCAACCCAAGCTTATGCCTGTGCTCAACAAAACTCTAGGCATGCTATGGCATAAAAATTCAGGCATGAGCATGGCATAAAATCTCAGGAACATAGGCATGAGCATGGGCATGGCTATAGGCACAGAAATTTGATATTTGTTATTTAATTGTGCTTGGCACTTGTGCTCAATGCTTGTGCCTAACACTTTGTGTCATGCCTTTACTAGTGCCTGGCACTTTGTGTCATATCTTTAATAGTGCCTAACAATGAAATAATCTCTAATAACAGAAAAATTATACTTATAACTTATTAAGGATTATGGAATAATATCATTTATTAAAACTATTAGCAAGAATAACAGCTTATACCATATTTTTTAGATTTCAAAATTTTGTCAAAAGTTTTAGGTAATTAAATAGTAATAACTAAATTGTTATATAATTATAAAATTATCTATAATTTTTATATCTAACTAATTATATTATAATTTAAATTTAGAAGCATAACTGGTTAATTTTTTGCATATTAAAAAATACAAGTTTGAGTCAATATTTTAACTTTAATATTATAGAATCAATTTTAAATATTTTTTTATTAATAATAATGATATTTATTAATATTTATTATGCATATTCATAAAATTAAAAAATATATATTGTTTTTAAATTAACTTTTTATTTCATATACAAGATTATTTATTTTTATAACTTTATTAATTTTTATTTATTTATAAATACAAATTATATATATAATAAAAAAATATTGAAATATGTGTTTTAGAAATTAATTTTTCTATTTAATTTCAAAAACTAATTCTTTTACTTATATCAATTATTATATAAAGATATACCTTATAGTTGGGTCACTCAAAATAGAAAAAAATTAATAAATAATAATTTTTAAATAAATAAAAAAATTAAAAATATAAATACAAAATACTTGAAACCAATAGTAAAAAAATAAAATTTAAAAAATTATAATAAAATAAATAAAATAAAATATTAAAAATCACTAATTTTAAATAAAAAAAATAAAAAAAATACAAAATACTTAAAATTAATAGATAAAACAAATAAAAAACAAAACTAAAATTTAATAAATAAAAAAAATATTAAGAATAGTAATTTTAAGTAAACAAATAACAAAAAAAATAATACAAAAATACTAAAAACCAATAATCAAAAAAAAAACTATTAAAAAATAATTTAAAAATAAAAAATGTAAAAGATAATAAAAAATAATAAAAAATAGTTATAAATACTATAATAAGTGATAAATATAATATAAAGAAAAAAAAGTATTTATAAATATGTATTATTTATTAACATATTTACAACTTTATAATTTTGATAATATAATCAGTTATGATAATATGAAATTATCAGAAAATAAATAATATTAATTTTCAAATTAGAGAAATTAAGAAGTGTGATAATCTAGTGAAGTAGTCAGGTTGTTAACCTCCAAGTGGCATGTTCAGAGTTCAAATCTCAATATTGATAAAAAATTGAAAATCCTTTCTGTATTACAGTTAACTGTTTCTTGCAATTAGTTGAGATAAGATATCTGTTATCTGTGTTGCATTAGTATGACTAGCAGGTTATATAGTATTTGTATAACAGTTATATAACATTGTTCTTTAGGACAAGGTCTATGGTTACATGAAGGAATGCAAACTAGTACCAAGTAGTACAAACCTACAATAAGTCCTTGTGGTCATATAAATTATAGAAACCAAAAAAAGAAAGACAAAAATCCACTTGGAAGACTTAAGTAGAAAGGTAACTTGAACTTTTGACAGTGTTACTATAAAGACTAGACTTATGAAATGGAGCTAGAACTTGTAAAACTGGACAAATGTGTCAGTCTTTGAGAAGAGACTAAATGAACCAATCAGGCTACTGGAATTTTCAGATTTCAAAAAAAAAGAGTACATGTCAGCAAATATGTAAACCAGAGGTGTATAGTTTCAACCTACCTTTTTAGATATCTAAAATGACAGCTTGTTAAAACTTGAATTGAATACCAAAATAGTAAGGATATATTGTAAAGTTAGTATTGGAGTTGAGGTGAACTCTACAAGGACATAGCAGTTTAATAGTACATTCTGACTGCTAGTATTGGTTTTGGCCATAATAATATCAGATTAGCTATAAGAATAAGATATAAAAAATTCTAAAAGATTTAGTACAAGGTTAAAGATTTTAAAAAACTGCTTTAAAGACTTAGTAACTATAGCATATTTTCACTAGCATTGGCTAGGATCATTGGTAGGCAAAGGTAGATAAATAGATATACAAACTAAAGTAGTTAAATAGGAAATCTACAAGCAGGTTCCAGATATAGCAACTAGTATAGAACCTTTGGACAGACAACTTAAATTAGACAATAACTAAAGTTGTACAAGTAGCTAGTTGTATACTTTTTTTATGATTGTTCTCTGTAGTTGTAATGCAACCATTAGCCAAATATACTATCAATAAAATTCTAGATCACAAATACTTATCTTAATATTTAAAAAAAAAAAAAAATTAGAGAAATTAAAAATTATAATAGAGATTCTTAATAATTATAAAATTCAAATGACCTAAAAAGCTGTTTACATCAAATAAACATTGTGAATTTTTTGTTATAATTTTAAACTTCTTATAAAAATAAATAAATAATACTTTATTCTAAATTAAACTTTTAAAATTATTAATTTAAATGGTTTAGTAAACTTGTTTTTAAGCTTTTAATATACTAATAAAAATTTTTATTTTAGTAAATTTAGTAGTCTAATTAGTTATATAGGATTTTTGCTAGCAATTTTTTTCTAAAATAGATTCATTATGATTTTCTTAATAAAAATCTTATATAACAATAGCTTATAAAATTATTTTGTTAGCAAAGATTCTATATACTTTATACATATTTATTAATTAGTTTATTTAGTTTTTTCTAAACTTTTTATTAGTTTAATAATCCTGTTAAAAGTTTTTGTTATTTTTTTATTCAAAAATTCTAAATAGAATTTTATATTTCTAGTTTTTTAGTATTATATATCTGATAGTCTTATTATAGATTTGCATTAAAGTTTTATATAATACTAGTTTTTAAAATTCTTATATATATATATAATATTACATCTAATATAGATACTCTAAGTTCTTATTTAGAAAAATATAGTTAAGATTACAGATTATTTTTTTAATTTAATTGATCATTAAGAAACAATTATCATAATACAAATATAATTTTTTTTTATTATAAATAGAATTTAAACACAAAACTTGTTAATTAGAAATAATAACCTAATTATTATATTAAAATAATCATTTTTTTTATATAGAAGGCTGGGTTAATAATGATCAAATTCAACATATTAGAAAGACTACAGTATCTTTCACAGTTGTGTAAGCCAAGCTTAAAATAGTAAGTAACCTTACAGAAACATCTTATTACTTCTTAGATTCCAATTCTTCATCTAACTTCAAGAACCTTTCCTGCTATAATATCTTCCTAATTAATCATAATCTTTCAATCTTACTACCTAAACAAACACTACTATTTTTTATCCAACATCTAAAAAATAACTTCTTTAATAAACTTTTTAAAATCTCTATTAATAATATACTTACTGAAACACATATTTATAAAAATCCAAAATATAAACTTCTATCTGATTACATATTTTTTTCAAGTTCACACTATTATTTATACAATAACCTTCCTATTAAATTACATTTCAGATACTCAACTTCTTATACTATTTGAATAGTATTTTTTTTAATACACATAATAATAATAATTCAAACCTTATTACTTTTAATTTATATAACTTTAACTTTATAACTACTAATAATATATCTCTTCTATAAACAATTCTCTCACCTATTATCTCAATTTCTATAAAAATTGGTTCTCTAAACATTAATGATTTACTTCAACATTCAAAAAAACTCTCATTTATTGATATAATCAACTAATATAATTTGATATTTTTGGATTATCAGAAACATACCTAACTTTCAAAAAAAGAAAATATATTAACAAAGACTTTCAAAACTATAACAGCTTCTGGAGTTCTTATAAAAATTTTTATCAAGCAGATGTTAGAATTTTTATACATAAAAGAATTTTCAAATATGTAGCTAGAACACATAACTATATTGATCTCAATTTACATTTCAAATACAATTCTATTTGTATCTTCCAAATTTATTTTTCAACAACAGAGAAAAAACAATTATGTTCTAAAATCCAAGAACAAATTATTCAACTTTGCAACTTTAATTATCAACTAATAATACTTAGGGATTTTAACAGTGTTTCTAATTCACACTTGGATAAAAATTCTTCTAAAAACACCTCTATTTCAGAATCTCAAATGCTTAAATATCTAATTAGTTATTAATTTAAAGATATATATCGACTATTCTTTTTTTTAACTCATAATTTTACTTTTACTTGCTCAATTTCAAGCAGTAGAATTGACCAAATATGGACAAATCTTAAATTGACTATACTGATATTCTTGAGGATATTTCATCTAAATCAGATCACAAAATCATTACTCTCAACATATCTATAACTATTAATAAAACAAAACCTACCAAACAACATACAAGAAAAAACTTTCTTTAGAAAAACTGTTCTAAGAAAAACCTAAAAAATTACTCAAACCAAATATCACAAAGCCTCTAACAACTTTAAACTAAAATATCAAATATTACTAATCAAAATGAACTTAATCTAGTTTGAAACAAAATATTTAAAGCACTTTCCAAAACTGCTACTAAAAACATTTCTTATAAAAAAATCAAAACTACCTATAAAATCAAATTAGATAAACCACTTAAATATTATTTGCTCTATTATAGATACAAACAAATATAATATCTTAAAAATTATTTACAATCTCCAAATTTTTATAATCTTCTTTATAAATATAATACTAAATATTCTAACAATTTTATTATTTAATCTCAAACTTCTGATAATCTTTAATCTATTATTAAACAAGAATTTATTCAAATTAAATTAGCACTTAATACTTATTATCAATAACAAATTCAAAAAAAAATTTAACAAAAAATCAAAAACCATAATCAACTCCTTTATTCACAACCAAAAAAATTTTTTAAAAATATTCTTAAAAAATACAATAGTATTCACATTGACAGATTACTAAATCATAACATCTTATTATCAGAAGAAGATAAAATTAAACAAGCTATCTATACTTACTTCTCTGAATACTTTAATAAAAAACCTCTTTAACAAATTTAACCCAATTCTGAATATTATAAACTTTACCAACCTTATTCTAAACTTGAATCATACTATCAAAACTTATTTAATAATATCTTTGATAATGAATAACAAAATATTATTCAAAATCTTATTCTTCAAAAAACTGCTAAATCTCTTGAAACCAATTATAAACATATTAAATATGTTGACTTTTCTGGCCAAATCTCTTTCAAACTATTTATTAACAAATGCTTTTAACTTCAAAAAATTCTATCAGATTGAAAAACATCTAACATTTTTCTTATTCCAAAAAAATCTTCATAGAACTTTACACTTAATCAAGTTCATTCTATCTCAATTATAGAACCTATAAAAAAATATTTTACAAAAATTTTTACACAAAGGCTTAACAACATTATTAACACAAATAATCTTCTTTCTAATCTTAACTTTGCAGCTACCAAAAACTTATTAATACACATTCCAATTCAAATCCTTAACAATATTATTGAACATTATAAACACTTTAACAAAGAAGCATAAATAATGTTTCAGAACTTGTTTAAAGCCTTTAATAAAATTAATATATCTTGACTTCAAGATACAGTATTTGTAAAATAATTGGTATTTCTTTACAAGGAATTCAACTTATTACTGAACTTTATACAAACCAACAAGCAAGAATTATTACTGTACATGGTCTTATATTATCTGTTTATATTAAATCAGGAATTGAACAAGGTGAAACCTATTTATCTTTACTCTAGAAAATCTACTATGATTCTATTCTTACCTTTATTTACAATAAATATAACAACCATCTACTCAAAATTACCTCTTTTTCACTTTTAATATCATTTCAGATATTCCATCATCTTCTATAACAATACCTTCTATGACCTTTATAGATGACACTATTTGGCATAGTAAAAGTCCTGAATCTTTTCAAAGTATTCTTAATGATACTCAAAAACTTTACAATTTAAATAATATTAAAATTAACTTAACCAAATCTGATCTACTACATATTTTTCAAAACAAAAACAAACTAAACCTTACTACACCAAATTTTTATTACAATAATTAAATAATATCTTTACATAAGTCTTATGAAACTATATGATACCTTGGTATCTATTTTGTTAGAAATGGCTCAACTAAACCAACATATGAGATGCTACAAAACAAAATTGAAAACCTTCTTGCTCTAATTAAATTCAAAAAACTCATATTTAAACAAATTTTTACTCTCTTCAATATAATACTACAACCATCTTTAGAATATTTATTATAAATCTTATCAATTTCAAAAATACAACAACAAAAACTTTTATATCTATTCTTTATTACAACAAAAAAAATGGTTTATCTTACAAAAAATATATCCAATATTCTTTTTACTAATTCATTATTATTTAAACTTCCAACCCTTTAACATTTAACCCAAAAAGTAGCAATATCTACAATAAAACTTTTTTTATACTACTTCTCTTCTCAAACATATTGGTATAGTCAGAATTAAAAATTAGCTAACTAAAATATGGCAACTTTTCTTTCTTCCAAATATTACTTCTAAGTTTTCACTAAAAACAAAAAATTTTATATTCATTTTTCAACTTTCACTTTTAAATAACTTCAATATTTTTCTTTTACTTAATAACTCACTAGACTTATTACTAATTAATATTTCTTTATCTACAAAAACAATATATAATATTTTTCTATCTAATAATTCTTATTCACTAATTAACAGCCTTTAAAACAATAAAATACTCTTTATTGAACAACTTACAACAGCTGATAATTTATATATTCTTTCATAAAACAATATATATATACATACTAAGAAATCTACTTATAGATCTACCCTATCTTGGTTTACTAAACTCACTAATCTTATTTAAAACAATACAATTTCTCAAACATAGCTACATCTTAACTTACCAAATATTAATACTTTTATCAATTCCTTTAACACAATTACTTCTTATTACTTATTACTATTAAATAAATGATCTATTGTTCTTTTTTAATAACTCATAAATTCTCTTTACAAAAAATTTACTTAACTTTTTTTTTTTTTATAACATCTTCTCTGGCTTAATATTTCTAATTCCTACTAACTTATTTACACCAATATTTCAAACTTCTATTAATATTTCTCATATTAAATCATTAAAAAAGAATAACAACTATTTACTTTATATTAACAATTATGAAATTTATACACTTATTAATATTCAACAACATGTAATTTCAACTCTGATATTACCTCAATTACCAATTATTTACATTCTTGACACAGAAATTCAAATAATCTAAAAAAACATATCTTTTTCTCATTACTAAAACCAACTTACTAATTTATTCCTATTAACTAAAAACCTTTCAAATAATGATGCTTCAATTATTAATTCACAAACATCACATTCAAAAATTAGTATTGGATAGATCTCTGAATATAATATCTAAATCAAATTTAACTGTATAATATCTTCATATCCTGACTCTACTTGAGCAGAACTTGAAGCAATTGTCTATCTTTTACTTATTCTTTCAATAAACTCACAAAGCAATATACATTTCAACAATCTATCAGCTTTAAAAAACATTCAATTATTTCCTTCCTTATACAAATTCTTATATATTAAAAACTGAGATATTTTATTTATTATCTATCATTTATTCAAACAAAATCTTTTAAAATTTTTTTTTACAAAGTTAAATCCTATTTTAATAATTCTTTTTATAATCAAGCTGATCTCTTAGCTAAACAAGGTATCTCTAAACACTTAATTAAATCCAACTTTACAACATTACTTTCTGATCATTTTAAATGGCATGACTACATAATACCTACTAAAACCTGACTATTTCTACAAAACACAATTACTATATAATTATTTTTTTCTTAGTTACAACTTAAATCCTTTTAAAACCTATTCTCTATTAAATGATTAACAAATGTTAATATTATTAATTCTCTAAATAATGATCAAAAATTTTATACTTTTTATCTTAAAATTATTAATAACAACTTATCTACTATGCAAAACCTTAATTTATAATATTCACTCTTATATATTACTTCAAATTGTGTCTATTGTCAAACTTTTAAAGATATATCACATCTCTTTACATACTCTAAACATAAATATAATCTTCTACAAATCCTTTGAACTTTAATTTTAAATACTACTTAACAATTAAATATCTCTTCTGAACTTTCAGATAAAATCTATATTATCTTGTCACAACAAACAAACATTCCACTATACTCTCACTTTCTTAATTTTATCAAAGGCCTCTTTTCTATATTTTATTATAACAATGTTAAAATATTACTTCATAAAATAATATCATCCTTTTTTATAACTCTATTAAATGCTACTCTAAATTGGTTTTACTAACATATATGGCTATCATGTAACATTCTTTAACAACAATGAAAAAAAGCTTGCAATATAACTAAAAAATCTAAATATTCAAAAATATATTCTTTAATTCTACCTTCTCAATTAAATTCTAATACTACTAATACACCTATTATAAATCCAATTATATTTATTAAAAACTGATTAATTT
>CAJVQA010005164.1:0-16527 GCA_910591915.1 Cetraspora pellucida | reverse complement strand
GGCTGCTCTGATTGGCTAAAATTTGAAATCCAAATGAATTTTTGCAATTCGTTTTTCGATTAACCGCAATAACCACCGCCCGCAACATCTCGATCATTAGCTAATCACATTGATGAAGCTACTTGAGAACACCCCAAATGTAGTGATAACGACATACCAGGAAAGGAGTGAAACAAAGTGTATGGCTTAGTGAAGGCAATTAATTGCAATTATTTAATCACAATTAATTGGTGGCGCTGCCACAATTAATCAATTGCAATTTTTGCTGAAGTTTGCAAAATGTGATAGTATCTACGTAAAAGTATATTTACCGTCCAAAAATTTGCATTTAAAAAAAAACATAATTGAATAAAAAAACTTAAAGTCATCAAGCGATCTCTTTTTCATAATAACTTGCACAATTTACATTTCATTAACTAAGACACGTATATCAAAAGAGCATTATCACAATTGTAGCTGACTTTAATTGTGGCATAATAATTTAATTGCAAACAATTATTCGGCACCCTTGATTTGTCTTTAATTAATTAAATAAATAGCAAAAAGTTAATTAATAAATTAAAATAAATTAAAGAGATATACATATACTTCTTTCTGGGCTAAAACATAGAATCTCATCATTTTAATTGACAATAATTGAATTTAATAATATCAATATCTGTTAATTTCTACTTTAACTAGGACTAGGGATGGAACCACTTTATTTCTAATAGATAATTCGAATTTTACTAACTATACAAATTATTCGATTATTAGTTCATAAATTCGTGATCATGTTTCACAAGTCGTTATTGGCTATTATATTTGCCTAGAGTTTTCTTTTAGCAGTCTCATATACATTATATATTTATAACTTTATTGAAATAAGACAGATCACCTGTCGTGTTAGTATTCATTTGTAGTAATAGATGACAAATTTTTTGAAACTTTATATAAAAATGATCAAACCTTAAAAGTTTTTTAAACAAAGTCATAAAAGTTTTTTTAAAAAAATAATCAAACCATAAAACTTTTTTAAAATAAAAATTAAAACAAATTTTAAATAAATTCAACGAAAAAAATATATCAGTACGTATAAAAAACCTTTGATGTACGTTATGACGGAGAGATACGATCTGGCTGCAGACACATGACCAGGGATCGTGACCAAGAGTACGTGACCTACGTGACCGAGCTAGCAGATCCAGCGTCACGATCGACATGTGAAGATAGCATTTAATAAATGGTATTTCAGGTTTAGCTCGAGGCGAAGCTCCTATAACGCCTCTGCTTATTAATAGTATAACAAAGCTATAGTCATGTATCGTTAGCCATAGATTTAAATAGTCATATTGGTTTGTCTCTCGATTAGATGCTAAACGTAATAGCAAAGCCCTTGATGTATTCATTATATAAAAAAATAGCAAAGCCCTTGATGTATTCATTATATAAAAAAATAGCAAAGCCCTTGATGTATTCATTATATAAAAACAAACCCCTTCGCCTTCATGTAGTTAAAAAAGGAAAATAAATTATATTATTAATAAAGCCATATCTAGGGAATCCCAGTGACAATAAATCTTCCACGCCTTCATTTTAGTAGTAAACTTTTCTGTGTTTGATTCTTGGTTGTGTGGTGACCCGAATCCGCCCCAAAAGTTTAGGACTGTTACACAAGAAATAAAAAATCATAAATTTTACAAATATACAAGTCAGCAAAATTATATTACAATATCAATGCAAGATTTCGTGAAACAAAAAATACGTAATAATAAAATGACGTAATAAAAAAGCCAATAATCAATAAATTAATATTACGTATTTATGCTGCCCTAAACTTTTGGAGCTTACTGTAACAGGAGGAACCGTCGATGTTACACGACTGATTCTTCACTCGGTGCGCAACATATAAAAAAAATCATTTTACAATACCAGATCATTCCGCTAGTACATGTTATGATTATTAAAATGGTGTGGGATTATAATCATAACATGTACTAGCGGAATGATCTGGTATTGTAAAATGATTTTTTTATATGTTGCGCACCGGGTGAAGAATCAGTCATGTAACATCGACGGTTCCTCCTGTTGCTTACTTGTACGTTCGTGTGTACAAGAGATGCGACATCAGTGCGTAAGGTCACAACTTCAGACATGTAACACAACGTACAACATGAAACAGTATTTAATATATATTTAAGACAATTTAGCATCTCGACATATACGTAACTTCTTGCATCTAAAATGTCAAATACAAAAGACAATAACTTATCAGAAGAAATTACTCGGATCACCGATGCTTTTAATCAACTGGATATGATTAACTGCCAAAAGTCAGTCGATAAGAATGATCCGGATGGTGTATTCTGGCTTGGTTATTGTTATGAACATGGAATTGGTGTGGAAAAGAATAAGAATCAGGCATTCATTAATTATCAAAAATCTGCAGAGATGAATAATCCTAACGGAGTGTATCAAGTTGGTTACTGTTATTATTTAGGAATTGGAATTGAAATAAACAAACATAAAGCATTTGAATATTATTTGAAGTCGGCTGAGGTAGGTAATTCTATGGGAATTTGGAAAACTGCCATTTGCTATAAATATGGAATTGGTGTGGAACAGAGTGATGACAAATTTGATGAGTGGATTAAAAAGTAAGTTATTATTAAAATTCATTAATTCGTGATCCGCATACCAATCAGATATAGTAAAAGTGGTGCAAATTATTGTTTATATAAATTTCAGGAATTTTGCAATGTCAGATCAATGACGTTTTTTTTACTAAACGAACCTTTCTTCAACATATAATAAAAGTTGCAGAGCACATTCTTGCGATTCTAATATGCCAAAATCGTTAAAATTGACTCAGTGGATCCTGAGATATCTTTAAAAAAAAATCCATGTAAACAATAATATTGTCTACATAGAAACTTTATATTGTCGTGAAACGTTTTTTAACGATATCTCATGATCCGCTGGATCAATTTTGACGATTTTGCCATCATTAGGATCGCAAGAATGTGCTCAACAACTTTTATTAGGTGTTGAAGAAAGGTTAGTTTAGTAAAAAAAATCGCTATTGTTCTGACAGTGGCGGATTCCTGAAATTTATATGAACAATAATTAATTTTCCCCTATATTACTACATATATTCGCTGCTTGATATATGGATCACGAATTAATTAATATTTTAAGATAAGAAATTATTAAAACTATTTAATTTTTTAGAGAGTAAGTGTAATTACAAATTGTATTAAATATAAAAATCAATAGTTTTTGATTATTTTTTAAATAATCATTCAAATTATTTTATTCACTTTGGTCTAGTTCGTAAGCATAAAAAATAGTATTGTTCTAAGCATTGAAATTAAGTATTTATAAATATTCACTATGTGGTTTTATTTAATATGCAGTTAGTAAGTAATTTAATTATTTAAAATATGCTATTCAAATTAATGAGTATTTACTATTTAATTTCATTTCAGTCGGTGAGTGCAAAAAACATTTGTTAATCTAATTATTTAGATAAGTTATTCGCGTTTATAAAATATTTACATTTAATTTTTTTTAAAATATTGCAGTTAGTGAGTATAATGAATATTATTAATCTAAGTACTTAAAATAACCTATTCAAGTTTAAAATGTTTACTATTTAATTTATCTAACATACTGTAGTTTGTGAGCATAAAAATATTTATTAATCTACGTGTTAAAATAAGTTATTCAAGTTTATAAATATTTACTATTTAATTTTATTTAATATATTACAGTTTGTAAGTATTGTAAACATTTATTAATCTAAGTATTTAAAATAAGTTATTCAATTATAAATATTTACTATTTAACTTTACATACTGCAGTGAGTAAGTATAAAAAATATTTATTAATCTAAATATTTAAAATATGCTATTCAAGTTTATAAATCTTTACTATTTAATTTATTTAAAATTTTATAGTGAGTGAGTATAAAGAACATTTATTAATCTGAATATTTTAAAATAAGATATTAAAGTTCACGAATATTTACTATTTATTATTTTTTAGTCAGTAAGCATAAAAAGCATTTATTAATCCATGTATTTAAAATAAGCTATTCAAGTTGATGAATATTTATTATTTAATTTTGCTTAAACTACTGCAGTTAGTAAGTATAAAGAACATTTATTAATCTTAGTATTTAAAATAATTCATTAAAGTTTATAAATATTTACTAATAATTTTATTAACATATTGCAGTGAGTAAGTATAATGAACATTTAATAATCTAAGCATTTAAATAAACTATCCGGATTCACGAATATTTATTATTTAATTCACTTAACATTATTGTAGTTAGTGAGTATAAAGAACATTTATTAATCCAAGTATTTAAAATGCGTAAGCTATTCAAGTTCATAAATATTAACTAATTGATTTAATTCAACATACTGCAGCGTGTGAGTAAAAAGGACATTTATAATTTAAGTATTTAAAATAAACTATTCAAGTTCATAAAGCTTACTATTTAATTTCATTTCAGTCAGTGAGTATTACTGTATTAAGAGGATTTGTTAATTCAAGTATTTAAAATAAGCCATTAAATTTCATGTATATTTACTATATAATTTTAACATATTTCAGTGAGTGAGTATAAAAAATAATTATTAATCCAAATATTTAAAATAAGCTATTCAAGTTCATGAATCTTTACTATTTAATTTTATTTAACATATTGCAGTGCGTAAGTATAAAGACCATTTATTAATATAAGCAGCTATTCAAGTTCGTGAATATTTTTATTTAATTTAATTTAATATACTGCAGTCAGTGAGTATAAAAACCATTAATCTGATTATTTAAAATAAGCTATTCATGTTTATGAATATTTACGTATCATTTAATTTTCACTTTAGTCTGTGAGTATAAAGAACATTTATTAATATAAGTATCTAAAATAAGCAATTTAAGTCCATGAATATTTACTATCAATTTTATTTAATATACTACAGTTCGTGAGTATAAAGAACATTTATTAATCTAAAATGACAAATGGGCTATTAAGATTCATGAACATTTACGATTTAATTTCATTTAATTTAATTTTATTCATGTTAATTTAGTGGGTAAGTACAAAGTACATCTATTAATCGAAATGTTTAAAATATTTAAAATAAGTTACTCAAGTTTATGAATATTTACTATCTAATTTCATTTAATATACCGTAGTTTGTAAGTATAAAGAATATTTCTTAATCTAAATATTTAAAATAACTTAATAAATATTTACTATTTAATTTCATTTTAGTTAGTGAGTATAAAGACATTTATTAATCTATTTAAAATAAGCTATTCAAGTTTATAACTATTTACGATTTAATTTCATTTCAGTCTGTGAGTATAAAGACATATATTAATCTATTTAAAATAAGTTATTTAAATTCATGAATATTTATTATTTAATTTCATTTAACATACCAAAGTTTGTAAGTATAAAGAACATTAGTCAATCCAAACATTAAAATATGCTATTCAAGTTTACAAATATTTCCTATTTAATTTCATTTAATATACTGCAGTCCGTGAGTATAAAGAACATTTGTTAATCCAAACATTTAAAATATGCTATTCAAGTTTACGAATATTTGTTATTTAATTTCATTTAATATACTACAGTCCGTGAGTATAAAAAACATTTATTAATCTAAATATTTAAGCAAGCAATTCATGTTCATGAATATCTACTATTTTATTTCATTTAACATACTGTAGTCCGTGAGTATAATGAACATTTATTAAATTAAGTACTTAAAATAAGCAATTCAATTTCATGAATATTTACTATTTAATTTAATTTTAATTCTCTAGTTCGTGAGTATAAAGGACAAAATATTTAAAATATGCTATTTCAAGTTCATTTATTAATTTTATCTTATTTGCATGAATTAGTCGGTGAGCATAAAGTCATTTGCATTTAAATTAAAGAATGACATAAATAAAACGAGATAACTAATATAACGCAATCGATAACTACAGATATTCAAATTATGGAAAATGTGCATATTGTAATGAATATAAAACGAATAGAGCTTGGTGTCAGGCATGTGATCCTGACATGGTAGTTCAAGGATGGACAAGTGGAAAAAAAGATGTTGATAAATGCATAAAAGAGTTCCAACTTAGAACTTATGATTATGAAAGTATGATTGAGTTTATTCCATTCCATAGACTAGATAAAATTAAAAAAATTGGCGAAGGTGCATTTGGTTCTGTATTTTCTGCAATCTGGTTGGATGGTATACGAAAGATCAGTAAAATTAAAAAAATTGATGCTGATAAAAATGTTGGTGATGATATTGATGGCGACGGTAGTGATGATGACAACTATTTCTATGAGAGGGCCCGTGAACAATCTAGCACAGTTGCACTTAAGACCCTGTCTGGTTCTGAGAATAATCCTCAAGATTTTTTAAATGAAGTAAGTTAATTATTTATTGTATGGTTTATTAAACCTCTATTGACCTGATTTTATACGATTATAATATATAGTTTGACAATCATACGAAATGTGCATTCAGGGGTATCGAACTTACAATATATGGGTTGACTCAAAATACAGCAACAAATGAATACTTGATGGTATTTCAATACGCAGATCATGGGAGTCTTCACACGTTTTTTAAAAAAAATTTTCATAACCTTACTTGGCAAATTAAATTAAAACTACTTAAAGACATATCATACGATTTATTTAAAATTCATGATGCAGGATTTATTCATGCAGACCTTCACAGTGGCAATATTTTACAGAATAAAGACATTAATGGAAATATGCAATCCTACATTGCAGATCTGGGATTGTCTAAAAAGTATACCGAAAACGACACAGAAGATACTATTTATGGTATCATGCCTTACGTCGCTCCTGAGGTTTTATTAGGTCAAAGGTTTACAAAAGCTGCTGATATTTATGGTTTCGGAGTCATCTTGTCAGAGATGTCAACTGGACAAAGACCTTTTGATGGTCATGAATTTAATCTCAGCCTTTCACTAAAAATTTGTAAAGGATTGCGACCAGAATTTGCACCTGGAACTCCGGATTGCTATATTGAATTAGCTAAACAATGCACCGACGCTGATCCACAAAAACGGCCCAGTGCAATAGATGTTTATGCTAAATTTTATAAGTGGAATGAAATCATGGAAAATTCAGATGATGCAAATGAAATTAGAAACCAATTCTTAGAAGCAGATAAATCTTCCAAAGAATTGCCAATTGCCTTACCAAAACATCCTGACTCTACGTACACTAGTAAAATCATCAACACACAAAAAATATCAGATGCAATTAAAGGTAATTTTATAAGTTACACTGGTTTGCTTATTTAATCAAAGCTAATTATGTCATATTAGCAGCTTTAACAAGCCAACCTGTTTCTTCCGTTGAAATTCCTGTTGGTATGTATTATTAAATTTGCTGCACGTAAAATCAAAAGTTTATTACTCACCTTTATATTGACTTTAGATTAATCACTTTAAGGATATAAATTTTGATTATTGGTATATAATTTTGAATTTCAATATGTTGTATAAGCTTAATTTTTGTCTAAATTCTATTAAACCAAAAAAAATATGCAACCAATTAAAAATATGTATATTTGAATTAGACTTGTTAATACCACCCTCTAATTGGCCTTTAATTCTTCTGGAAACTCTATAAATAGTGCTTCCCCTAACTGCCAACTAATTAATCACTTGCACTGTTTCTAAATACTGTCTATAGAATTTTCAGGATTTTAGGCTGGTTAGGATTATATAGGTGGCATTAACAGTTTTCTTAAATTATTGTTAAAATTCGGTTGAAAATTTATAAGGTTAATTATTTTGACCTAAATCTGCCGTAGACCTATTGGTGCAATGTGCTCAACATTATAATTATCGAAAAAGTAAAAAATGTTTATAGCTGATGGGTCCGGTTACGGTCATAACCGTTTAGCCGCGGTCATTAACCGTAACCGATACTGATCAGTCAGAGCGGCTTAGCCAACCAGTTGACCGGTGCTATATTCTTAATAAAATAATAGATTGTATAATTAGTAGGATGGTAAAAAAACATTTTCACAGGTTAAAACATGCGATCCGAATACTTTTAAATTTAGACTCCGCATATTTAAACCATAAACATCACATGTTTTAAACCAGTGAAATTGTTTTTTTACCATCTCTAATAAATAATTAGACATGAAATACATTATCCGATAGAAAAATCTATTATCATAATTCTGGTCAAAATTGTAGATTATTGACCAGATTTAAAATTGGTTTGTTCTAGATCTGGTTAAATAATCTGCAAATTTGATTAGAATTATGAATGATGGGTTTTTTACTGATATTACACAAGAATTTTTTTTTACTAAATTTTATGTGTATCAAACAGATTTAGTTAATAAAGTATGATTTGTACATTTTAGAATTAACTTCAATATAACTAATTTGAATTCAACATATGCCATTTAGATTATATAATTATTAAAGGCAAAAATGCATTGGAGACCTGTCTTATAGAGATCCTAAATGATCAACCAATCAAATTTGAGAATAATAATCATCAATTTTGCTTACTAAAAATTTTTTTTGAATATATATTTTTTTTAGTTTATATACCTATATTTAATACAAATATTTTTATTTTTTATAGAATTATTATATATAATAAAAGTTATTATAAAAAAGTAGACTTCAAAATATTTTTTGATTAAAATTTTATAAAATTTTAAATGTTTATTATATAGAATTAGTATAAAAATTTTTAATACTTTTTTAATGTCTTAGTAATTACATATCCAAATTCAATAAAATTTTTTTATTTGTATTCTATAGATTTATAGAATTCAGATAAAAAAATTTCATCAAATTTGATTAAGTAGTTGCTAAGATATCATTGACAGAAGTTAATTTTTCAAATTTTAAAATATTCATTATTTAATATTTGTATTAAAATTTTAATCAAATTTTAATCAAAGATATCTTAACAAATATTTAATCAAATTTATAAAAATTTTTTTATTTGAATTTTATAAATCTGTATAATTCAGATAAAAAAAAAAATTCTTTGAATTTTATTAAATAGTTATTAAAATACCTTTGATTAAAGTTATTTTTTCAAATTTTAAAACATCTATCATATAATACTTGTATTAAAATTTTTATTACAATTTTGGTCAAAGATATCTTAATAACTATTTAATCAAATTTGATACAAATTTTTTTATTTAAATTTTACAAATTTGTAGAATTCAGATAAAAAAATTTCATTGAATTTTATCAAGTGGTTACTAAAATATCTTTGATCAAAGTTTTTCTAAATTTTAAATTATCTATTACAAAAACTATATTAAATTTTTATTACAATTTTAATTAAAGATATCTTAGCAATGGGGTATAGTAACCTAGTAAAGTGGTCAGGTTGTCAATCTTCCAAGTAGTAGATTGGGTGTTCAAATTCTATTAACAGTAAAAATTTAGATAATCACCTATATAATATTTGTATTACAGCAACTGTTACTAATGATTGGATTAGGATACTTGTAATGATGGTCACACTAGCATGATTGGCAGGTTATGGGGTATTTGTATAAGTATGGCATTATACAGAAAAATGAAAATTGACAAACCAGTTAGTACAATCACTAGATAAATCCTTATGACTATATAAATCTGTTGAAATTAGATAACAAGAAGTCTATTTAGGAAGATCCGAATAGAGAGATAGTTGGATCTTTAATAGCTCTACTGTAAGGGCTAGCTTAGGGAAACAGATACCAAGGTCGTAATATCCAGTCATAGTAGCTAGACAAACAAAAACCTCTGAATTGGAAGTCTTGGAAATACTACTAACCAGACTGCTAGAATGTACTAGAGAAAAAGAATATCAGATTGACCTGATATATCAATGGACTGGTCATAATTCTATACAGGCTATCTGAATTGAAAGTTTGATAAAAAGGCAAATAAAAAGGCAGAGGTATACTAAATATCAGAATTATACTGTAAAGTAAATGCTAAGGTCTAAGTGAACTCTACAAGAGCATAGTAGTTTAATAGTTAAACCCTAACTGCAAGTGTTAGTTCTGTCATAGTAATGCCTAGGTCAACTATAAAAATGTATACAGAAGGCTCTAGAAGGTTTATTTCAAGAATAAATTAGTTCTAAGATTGAGATAATGATCTGAATATTTGAATATAACTCAGTAAATTAATACAGATTATAGATTCAGAGAGTTTAAAATAGAACATCCAAGCAGAAGTGTTAGGTATGGTAATTGATAGGGAACCTTTAGGTGGACTCCTTAAATAGATAATATAGAAAAGTTACACATATAACCAATTGTATGATCTCCTGTAGTGATTCATTAAACCACAATATTAATAAGTGATTAATAAAAGTCAAAAGACTAAAGAAATCATCTTAATACTAAAAAAAAAAAAATATCTCAGCAATGACTTGATCAAATTTAATATTTTTTTTTTTATTTGAATTTTACAAATTTATAAAATACAAATAAAAAAAGTTTTATCAAATTTGATCAAGTAGTCACTAAAATACCTTTGATCAAAATTATTTTTTTAAATTTTAAAATGTTTATTACATAATACTTGTATCAAAATTTTTATTACAATTTTAATTGAAGACATTTCAACAATAACTTGATCAAATTTGATAAAAATTTTTTTATTTGAATTCTATAAATTTTTAGAATTCAAATAAAAAAAATTTTATCAAATTTGATCAAATGATCACTAAGAATATTTTTATTAAACTAATTTTTTCAAATTTTAATACAAGTATTATATGATTAATATTTTAAAATTTATAAAAATAATTTTAATTAAAAGTATCTTAGCAATTACTTGATCAAATTTGATGAAAATTTTTTAATTTAAATTCTATAGATTTGTAGAATTCAAATAAAAAATTTCATCAAATTTGATCAAGTTATTGCTAAGATATCTTTAATCAAAGTTGTAATAAAAATTTAGTATAGTTTATTGTAATAGATATTTTAAAATTTAGAAAAACTTTGATCAAAGATATTTTAGTAATCATTTGATCAAATTCAATAAATTTTTTTATCTAAATTATACAGATTTGTAGAATTAAAATAAAAAAATTTTCATCAAATTTGATCAAGTAGTTGCTGAAATATCTTTAATCAAAATTATAATAAAAATTTTAATACAAGTATTATATAATAGATGTTTTAAAATTTGAAAAAAAAATTAATCAAAGTTATCTTAACAACTATTTGATGAAATTTGATGAATTTTTGTTTATCTGAATTCTACAAATTTGTAGAATATAAATAAAAAGGTTTTCATTAAATTTAATCAAATAGTTACTGAGATATGTTTGATTAAAATTTTATTACCAATTTTGATACAAATATCATATGATAAACATTTTAAAATTTGAAAAATAATTTTGATTGAAGATATCTCAGCAACTACTCAATCAAATTTGATAAAAATTTTTTAATTGAATTCTACAGATATTTAGAATTTAAATAAAAAAATTTTCATCAAAATTGATTAATTCAGTATTGAGATATTTTTAATCAAAGTTATAATAAAAATTTTGATACAATTTTTTATAATAGATATTTTAAAATTTAAAAAATAATTTGATCAAAGGTATTTCAACAAATATTTAATCAAATTCAATGATCATTTTTTTATCTGAATTCTACAGATCTATAGAATTCAAATAAAAAAATTTTTATCAAATTTGATTAAGTAGTTATTGAGATATTTTTGATCAAACTTAAAATAAAAATTTTAATACAAATATAATATGATAAACATTTTAAAATTTAAAAAATTAACTTCTTTTGATAATATTCTAACAACTATTTGATAAAATTTGATAATTTTTTTTATTTGAATTCTACAGATCTGTAAAATTTAAATAAAAAATTTAAGCTTGCTATTTGATGTCTGGACAAATTTGCTCACATATTGAATAAATATCATATATTGAGTAACTATAATGCATATCTATATATATTTGTTTTTATATTGAGCTAATTTGATTAATAGCAGTTAAATCATCTGTAAAAAAATTTTGTTGTCTATCAGATTTCAAGATCTCATGTAATGCAAAACTTGCTGTATACTAACAAAAGAAATTTCTTGTAAATTTTACTATAACTATAACTCTTTAAACCAAACATTATTTTATTAGTAGAACTCTAATTATAAACTAATTACAAAATAATTTTTTCAATAAGATTACATAGTTAGCAAAATTTTTTATGATGGTAATGCTAGACTCTTAGATAATGCTAGACTCTTAACTTGATTCAGATCAAACTAATCAATTAAAAACTCCTAGTCAGCATCAACATAATTCCAGCTTACATTAATCCTAAAGTTTTGCTAGAGATTATTTTGTTCTGGCTTAAGGTTAACAAACTAAAAACCAATTTGATATATGTTATATATTAATATAATAAAGACTTGTATTTATATACAAATTAATTGCATAATAACTATACAATATCATTTTTAACTTTATAAAAGATTTGATATTAGATTTAATAATCTTACATCATGATATAGTTTTATAAACTACATAAGATATTAAAGATAAATTGATTCAAGTATGCTTAAAATAAATTATGCAGCTAAGATAAAAATAAGTTTCTAAGCTTAATATACTTCTTGCCAATAATTATATATAAAATAACAATTTATATGCATATAGTAGTTTCTTATTTTTACTATTTAGTTTGTTATTCACAATGAAGTTCTTGTAGTAGTTGCCTATTTGAACATTATGCTTTTGTATAAGAAAATGAATTACAAAGACTACATTTGTATTTTCTAATGTTAAAGGTATTATTGTCAATATTTTGAAAAACCAGAATTAAATTTTATTTTTCTAAACTACTCTGTATATGTGATTTTTTTGCAGGTCTTCCTAAAGGCTTTTTTTTCTTTGTCTTTTAATTGGATTTTAAATTTGGTTGTCTTTGCTACTTTTTTCTATAACCTGATTTTCATTAATAGAAATATTTAATTGAGATTCACTTGAATTGTGTGTAGATCGATCTATATAGTTATTAAGTATTTCTAAAAAACTGTAATCTTTAGAATTTGTAGTAATTTCTATAGCTTTATGAGCAATACCCTAAAGTTTATTATATAATGTTTATTATTTGATTTTTGCTTGATTTGTATAATACTTTTTTTGAATATTTTGATTTTTTTTTTTTTTGCTTTTGCTAAGGCTGTAGTTATTGGTGACTATTGTCTTTATTGTATTTTTAATTATGATTATATAACTTGTACAAGGTGAGTATACAGTGGCCTACTATAATAGTGTGAACACTTTTTGGATCATGATTGCTCAAGATCGGGTAAGTATGTGCAGCACAAAATTTATATCACATGTTCAGTGGATCTCAATGTACAACATACTAAAATTTTACTTAATTTCATTAGATTATGCAAAAGTTATGCAAGAAAAACTGCCAACTTGGTTTTTTTTATTTGTACAAAAATTCAAATTTAGATATTTTTTTTTTTTTTTTTTAAAAAAAAAAAATCTAACATTATTTTAATATTTTGTAGGTCCCCCCTAGCTTTTATACAAGCAGCAACCCGATCGGGCATACTTCTGATAAGCTCACGGTAATACCTTAATGATATACTCTTCTATGCCCTTCTAACCAGAATATTAAGTTTCTTAAGATTACTCAGCCTTTTCTTGCGATGCAAAAGCTTTTTTACCATAGTCCAAAGGTTCTCTATAGGATTCAAATCAGGACACTGAGGCAGCCAATTCATCACCCGAAGCCAATTCTTACCCAAAAACTTCTTTGCATTTATAGTGGTATGGGGTCTTGCATTGTCTTGGACGAAGATTAGAAGACCATGATCACTGTTTCCTAGAAATTTTTTTATAGTCGGGAGAGCATACTTTTGAAGGATTTCAGTATATGAGTCACCTGTGACAGAAGATTTTAATGCAACAAGGGGCCCAACTCCAAACCAGGAGAAGCAACCCCAATACATATGATCTGGACTATGCTTTACAGTACAACCCAAGCAATCAATATTCTATTTCTTTTTTGGTTCACGCCATACACGGCCAGAGGAACCCAGAAAAAAACAAACAGTGGTTTCATCAGACCACAATACACACTTAAAGTGCCAGATAGTCCAGTCTTTATATTCAAGAGCCCATTCATATCTCTTTCTTTGGTTCTCTAGAGAAAGCAATGGCTTCTGGTGAGCAACATATGAGAACAAGTTCAAATTGTGCAAGGCACAACATATGGTGCTTTCAGACTTTTTTTTTTTGCTTTCTTTGTTGGAGAGGGCAGTGATTTGAGTAAGGATGAGATGGCGGTTGCCATTAGTAACTAACTTTTTTAAGCTTTTATGATCAAAGTGGGTTAAGATTTTTGAACATCCATTTATTTTTTTTTTTTAGTGCTTCTGCACCTGACTGACGGAAAGCATTTACAACATTCCACATGAAAGACTTGCTACACTCAACAGTAGTAGCAATGGTGCGAAGCGAATCTTCTCATAGGTGGCCATAAACTATTGCACCTCTTTGATTTTCAGTTAAATCTTTGTTGCTACCCATTTTTTTGGAAAAAAAACATCAAGATCATCTTTTTTTTTTAATTCTGCCAATCTGTCATACATATGTGCCTTTTTTTAAATTGTGTAATGTTATCTGGGTATCACACAATATTTGAGCGAAATTTGAAGCTATTACAAAAAAAAATCGATTTTTAGTGAATTTTTTTTTTTAAAGAAAAAAAAAGCAAAAATCAATTTTCGTACTTATCTAAAAATAGTAATTTGGCTTGTCTTTTGCATAACTTTTGCGCAACCTAATGAAATTAAGTGAAATTTTAGTATGTTGTACATTGAGATCCACCAAACATATGACATAAATTTCATGCTATGCATACTTACTGATCTTGAGCAATCACGATCTAAAAAGTGTCCACACTATTATGATAGGCCACTGTACAACTAGACATATGTACAACTTTTGGTTATTTAATTTAAGTAGTCTGCCCATATAGCAGGTTCTACACTAGCTGCCATACCTGCAATCTACTAGGAGATTACCTATTTAAACACTTTGATTCTTATACTTATATCGACAAATAGCATACAAGTTTCTGTATATCTAAGTGCTGTCTAATCTAACTGTGACCTTCCTGTCTGTACATCCATTAAGCTGTTACATATTTCATAGTATATCACCTGACTTGTAGAGCTCCAGAAGGACCCTTCTGCTAACTAACTATTCACATTTAGTATCTTGATAACAGGGCTTGCTCTTGCAGAGTTTACTTTAACTTCAGTACTGACTTTACAGCATATTCCTAGTACTTTAATATACTTCTGTTTCTGACCTCAAACTCCCAATCCAGATAGCTCAATAGGACTATGACATATCTCTGGTACCCCAAGGTTTGCCTTCTCAAGATTTTTTTCCTCTGGTTTGAGACTTTCGATGATCTGATTGGTGGTACCCCTTACTCGAGGTTTTTGCCAGTCTGATTTCTTTTATATTGGTATCTGTTTTCTAGTTCTAGCTTTTACAGTAGTACTGTCAAAGATCCATGCTATTTCTCTACTCAGGTCTTCCCAAGTGGGCTTTGGTTTTCCTAGTTCACAAATTTACACAGCTATGAGAACTTATTTTGGGCTTGCACCACCTGATGCCAGTTTGCATTCCTTCATATAACTTTAATATTGCACAGATGCCCCATGACCTGCCAGTTATCTGGTATGACTGTGTTACAGATACTGTCCCAACTGATTGACAGATTGCTGTTGCTGTAGTACTAGACACAAGGACTTATTTTGAGTTTGCACTGCCTAATGCCAGTTTGCATTTCTTTGTATAACTTTAACATTGCACAGATGCCCATAGTACTGATATACATAGGTGGTTTTCCAAATTTTCACTGTTGGTTTGTTTTGAACTTTCTACCTACCACTTGGGGGTTGACAATTTATTCACTTTACTAAGTTACTACACTCTAATATTTTGATAATTAACAGAGTTCTGATCTAAATTTTCAATACCTATATATAGTAATGAAATAGTATTTGGTTTAATTTGAGTATTATAATTAGATCATACATCAACTTTATGATTGCTAATATCAAATTGAGAAATTGAGGTCATTGCTAATTGTTCAATTTCATTATTGTTGATTGTATCTTTGAACCATCGAAAATGTATCATACTTATATGAAATGTAGTTGACAAATATATAACTATAACTTGTAAATAATGGCAACATAATATCCTATAAGAAATAATTATCATATAGGTACAAATAAATGTATAATCAGAAAATAAAAATACAAATTGTAAAAAAAGTAGGCATATTAATATTAACTATATTCCAAACTATAATAATTGAATTATTAAATTATTAATGGGTATCTATAAGGTGTACTAAATTTAGTACAAAATACTAAATTTAGTACAACCTTTAAAAAATTATAGAACAAAAAAAATTACCA
>CAJVQA010005163.1:0-16527 GCA_910591915.1 Cetraspora pellucida | reverse complement strand
ATTGAACCACAATACTGATAAGTGATTAATAAAAGTCAAAAGACCAAAGAGGTTACCTTAAAAAAAAAAAAAAAAAAAAAAAAAAAAGCAATTGGTCTAACACTATAAAGCTTGTAACTCCAATTCTCACCTTTTGGGATTGGATATATTTGTACTAACTTCTACTTGTATAATATCTTTTCAAGTTTTAAACATATATCTGTAACTTTTCTAAAGACTTCTTGTATTTTACTACTTACACTCTTGATTAGTCTATATTCAATATTTAATATGCCTAATACTAATTTATTTTTAGTTTCTCCTATTGCTTCCATCCATTCTTTGATTGTTATTTTTGCCTTTAACTTCTTATACTACTCTTCTCTTACTTCTGCAAGTGATTTGTAAAACTCTTCTATTACTCTTTCATCTTTAATGACATCTCTCTGTTTAAACTGCTCACTAAAATATTCTTTCATCTACTCTAATACTGCATTTGGTTCACTAATTAAAAAGCATTTATCTTCTTTCAGTTTTAATACTTAATCAATTCTGATTTTGTTGTATAGTTTGTCTAGAATACTAGTAAGCATTTTTTCTATTTCTTTATTAATTCTCTTACATCTTTTATCTACTATCATATTAATTTTATTTCTTATATGCTTGTCTTCTTTTATTTTTTCTGCTATTCTTAATACCTGCTACTGCTTTTTTGTTAACTAATACTATACTTCAAGGTTTGCTATTCTGCCTTCTCTTATGTAGCCTATTTCTAGACCATATTCCATATTTATCTTATCTACCTTTATGTTAACTTTCTCCAAGTTTAGTTCAGTTTTTTCTCCTTTAACCAACTTCTTAGCTTTTGCAATAGCTTACTCAGCACTACTATTTCTTTGTGCAATATTGTTATTTTTTTCTTTCTTCCAATGTTACTATTTCTTTAAATTATCTTCTTCTTCAGTATGTTTCTATTTATTGCATCTTTTATTATACAAAATATTATATTCCAAACTTTATCTATATCAATGCCATATCTAATTTCTTCAAATACTTTAAGTCTTCTATTCTTAAATAAGTAATTTTCAAGATCTACTTGATAGTTCTTCCAATTTTCTTTCATCACCTTATCATACAAATAAATTGGTTTTGTTAATCCTTTTTTCTTCATTTCTGCTATGCTATGTATTTAGATCAAGTATTTGAATATTAACATTGTTCTAACAATATTATGATTACTTGACATTATAAATTTTGTATTAATTATTTCTGTCTGTTCTAATTCTAGTTATAGATCTTCTAAAACCCATATTTGGTCAATTCTCATTTGTACATCTTGTCTTATCCAAGTGTAATCTTTTGATTCTGAATTGCAGATCCTGTATATTTTACTAAATCTCTGTCTTATTAGCCATTTATATATATAATAGAAACAATCTGCTACAATTATTTTCATTACTACTTATCTTATCTAGTTTACTATCTACTACATGATTAAAATTATTCATAACTATAAACTGTGAGTTACTTGCTTTCTTTATATATATTCACTATTCTTTGTTGTAATTTTTCTGTTTTTTCTTTGTTACTTGAAGAAATATATATCATTATTATCATTATTTCTACCACTTTGAAGTAGAACTTTGCTCTAATTAAGTATTTTTCAAATCTATATATTTTTCTTATATGCTTCTTTTATTTTTGGCTTACTAATAATCCAACACCTGATCCTTTCTTCTTTGTACTTTTACTTTGTATTCAAACATCTTTATAGTAATTGTCTTCTAAACTATATTTCAATTCTTTACTATTACTATTTGTTTCTACTAATCTCAGAATATCAACTTCTTCTTTTTTTGCCTACTTAACTATTGTTCTTAGTTTGATCTTATAATGCTTTATTCTATATATTTATATTGTGACATGCTATCTTACTACTTGTTATATTCTTTTTACTTTTGTTATATCTGCTTACACTTTGTGCAAACTTTTTATTACTGCTTTCTAACTCTATATTTGATGGAGTAGACACTTTCTCTTGAAGAACATCTATAGCAACTTTCAGAAATGATTTGAGAACAAGCTTTCTAATTGTTTTTTTTTTTTGTTAAGATAACCTCTTTGGTTTTTTAACTTTTATTAATTACTTATCAGTATTGTGATTCAATAAACCACTACAGAAGAGCATACAATTGGCTACATATATAACTTTTCTATATTACCTATTTAAGAAGTCTGCTTGAAAGTTCCTCACCAATTGCCATATCTAACATCTCTGCTTGGATGTTTTACTTTAAACTCTCTGAACCTATAACCTGTGTTAACTCACTAGGTTATACTCAAATGCCCAGATCATTATCTCAATCTTAGAACTAATTTATCCTTAAGGTAAATCTCCTAGAGTCTTCTGTATCTATTTTTATAGCTGATCTAGATATTACTATGACAGAACCAACACTTGCAGTCAGGGTTTAACTATTAAACTGCTATGCTCTTATAGAGTTTACTTAGACTCTAATATCTATTTCACAGCATAACTCTAGTAGTTTAGTATACCCTTGTCTTTCATTTGTCTTTTTACCAAACTTTCAATTTAGATAGCCTATGTAGAACTACAATTAGTTCATTAGTATATCAGGTTAGCCTGATATCTTTTTCTTCTGATTTGTTCTAATGGCCTAGTTGGTAGTATCTTTAAAACTCTCAACTTAGAAGTTCTTGCTCATCTGGTTACTATAACTGAATACTACAACCTTGGTATCTATTTTTTTAAACTAGCCTTTACAGTAAGTCTGTCAAAGATCTAGCTATTTCTTTACTTAAGTTTTTTTAAATAGACTTTTTTTTTTTTAATCTTAAGCAGTTATGCTAGTACTTTATTAAGATTCTTGAAACTATATACATTTATACAATTATATAGAATTTTCCAATACCCAAGTCTAGCATCACTCAGCCACCCTTATGGTATCTAAGTGCAACCTGCTGTACTATTTTTGTTAGAGATAGACTGCTTGTCTAACTACTTAAAGTCATACCAGAAGGGCCTTTTCCCTTTTGTAACAAGCATATTAATTGTCTTCAAAGCTTCTACTTCATCTGACTTGTTTCTCTATTTTTTTTTTTTTTCTTCTTCTCTTGTTTGTAGATCTTTCTTCTTCTCTTTATTTATTTTTCTTTTTGTACGAACACTTTTTTTCATCTTGTTTGTTATATTAGTCTTTTTTTCTTAGTCTTGTGTTTTTTCACATTAGACTCTTCATATGTGATCATAAAAGGTGTTTCATACTGTTTTTGTTACTATGTTTATGTACTTCTATATTGCCTGCTTACTTAAGAGTCATTTGAGTTTCTTTTTTACTTTAACTTTCATAAGTCCTTTTATTAGCACTTCTCTGTTTTCAATTTCTTTAGCTTTTGATTTTTCAAATAGTGTTTTATATAGAACTCATGGTAGGATTCTGTTCTTTTCTTCTTCTTTGAGCCCATTTTATGCTGCTGCTATTGCAACTTTTTGAATTTGCTTCCACAAACTTTTTTGTTTGCTACAGCTTGCCAGATATGTTAATGTTTCTTTCTTTCTAACTTGGCATACCTAACACTCTGTTGTTGTATATATTTCTGGCCTTCTTCTGTTTAACTCTTCAAGTGTTGGCAGTTTGTCCATTATACACTTGACTGCTGTAGCTCTTCTTGTGCTGAGTTTTCTTAATATGCAATGGACTCCTCTTGTTCTGTTCATTTTTTTCCAAAAACTTGTTCAGTTATATAATATGTTTTCTGTTTCTGGCTCTAATGCTCTTATTGGGTTTGTTTCTCTTCAAATAGCTCCAATTCTGGCATTTACTATTATTTTGCACAGAAGTCTTGCTGATATATTAATTTTCTTATTTTTCCACTCCAAATAGTATTCTATTTCATCATATATAACTTTTTCTGCATGTATTAAATTTTCACAAGTTGCTTCTTTTTTTGCAAGAGAATCTGCTTTATCATTCCACTTATCTTCACTGTAACTTTTAACTTTAACTATTTCTGTCTTTATGTTTTTGCTTTTGATAAGACCTACAATGTTCATTATCTACATTGTGTTTTTCCTCTTTATTGTACTTCCATCTTCTATGTTTTGGGTTGCTTTGTTAATGTTTTTTAATGTTGCAATGCTATCAGTATATATTTTTATGCTCTTCCCTTCTGATATTGTTAGAATTGCTACCTATATTGCTGCTAGTTCTGCTATTGTTGCTAATAGCCAACCTTTAAATTCAAATGCTGTTTCTTTCTCTGACTAGTCTTCTTTATCATCTATTTGTGCCTAGCCAATACCTATTCTTTCTACATCATTTTCTTTTCTCTTTTTGTATAATGCTTCATCAGTATAGATAATGTATTTTTCCTTATTTTTTCTCTTGTTTTGTATTAGAATTTCTGTTAACTGATCTGTAATTATACTGTTTAATCTTTGTTTTTTGATTAGTTCTATTTCCAATTCTTCTGCTGATTTTAACTCTAATAACTCCATTTCATCTCTTTTCTATTCTTCTATTCTTCTGTTTTTTGATAACTGCTCTAATGTTGTATTTATCTTTTTGTTTGTTTTCTCTATTAGTAATTCTGAAACTACCTTCATGTTCTGGTCTTGTCTTATCCATCTTTTACACTTGTTTGTTGTCTGTTCTGATCTGTCTTCACAACCTTTATATAAACTTATTTTTGTATATGTTTTTTTTTCTTCTTTATGCATTAGCCAATGCTCTGCTAATACTTTTTTCTTCTTTTTCTTAATTACTTTGCTAAGTTTCTAGTTGTATTTTGGCCCATGCATAATTCATTCTTTCTTTCTTCAGTCTTTTAACATCTTTGTTCACTTAATCGTTAATGCCTGTATGTTATAGCTATTTATTTTGTATTGGTCTTGTATTTCTCTGCTTTTTTGCATTTTTAGCATCTTTTTTTCTATTTCGCTAAACTACTTAGCTTTCTTTTCTTTATATGATAGACCTTGAAGACTCTTGAGCTGTCTTCATGTAATTAAGCTATCACCTTTTGTATCTATTAGCTAATTTATATATAATAATCCCTATTCGTTTATTGTGCTACTACTTGCTATCCATATTTTTACTTTTAATATGTCTTTTATTTATTTGGTATGTCCATATACCTTCTATAACCATTTTGCTGCTTTGATGTTTATTCATATTTTTTTTGCTTTGGCCATGCTAAATTATTCTTTCAGAACTTTTTAACTTCTGGTTTATTTCCACTATGCCAAATATCTTTCATCAGGCCTGCTTTTTGGCATCCTTGAGCTATTCAAAGTCTTGTTAGATTATCCAGACTATCTTGCCTGTTAAGTCTTGAAAAAATGCTACTAATTTGCTTAGTCATTATTTTTTGGCTTAGTGATTTGCAATTGCCTAGGTCTTTATGTTCAATTGTACAATTGCTTAATGTTTTCGTTATATTGCATTTATGTTTGGCCAAGCATATTAATGGTTGGTATATTTTATTAATCATTCTTTCTGACATCTTTGTTAATTGCAAAAGATACCCTAGTTTGGGATTATTACAGTGTTGTTTATATATGCAATCTGGCTTATTTTCATTTTTTTGTATCTTAGATCTTTAACTGTTTGACTGACTATTCCTTTTGCTTTCTTATATAATAGCATTTCTTTCATTTTGCTATTTAGCCAGATTCTCAGTAACCTTACAATCTTGTTTTTGGGTTTTTCTATTATCTTGCTATGACCAAAGATGATTTCTCTTTCCTCTTTTTTAACTCTCATATTTATTATTATGAGCTTTGATTTAAATTTATTTATTTTGATATTATTCACCTTAAAGAACTCTTCTGTGATACTTAGGATTCTTAACATCTGCTCTTTGCTGCTTGCAATCCATCTGTATATGCAATTGCTGCTTGACTATATCTTGTAACATTGTTACTGTGTACTCTTTCTGTTATTTCTTGTTTTATTACGTAGCCTAATAATTCATCTTCTTGTACTTTTTCTAATAGTAGATCATAGAAGAGATGTCAAATTAGTGGTAAAATCACCTCTTCTTGATCTATTTCATCTTCTGCAGTTATCTCTTCTGTTAGACTATAGGCTGTAATGACTTTGAGTTTCTGTTTACAAAATATATTACTTATATATTCTCTTGTTTTTTGTGATATTTTAACTCTTTTTAATACCCATTCTAGGCTTTCCAATGGGACTGAGTCAAATGCCTTTTTTATATCTTGTAATAATATCCAAACTTCTTTATTCTACTTTTGTGCCTTCTTCATTATCATATTTAGTATATATATAGGTTGCTCTATAGAGTTGCTTGAAAGACCTATGAAGTTTGGATCCTTAAGTATGTTCTTTTCTGTAAACACTCTAGCTAGCCTTCTTGTTACTATTTTTGTAACTACTTCCTGAAGGTTTCAATTAGTGCTATTGGTCTAATGTTGTTTAGATAGTATTCTCAATCTATATCTTTTGGAATTGGATATATTTGTGCTATTTTTTACTTTTTTGATATATCTTCTCTTTTTATGATCAGATTTACAAATGCTCTAAATATTTCTTGTGATTTCTTCTCTGCTCGTTTTATTAATATATAGCTTATATCTGATATTCCTAGGGCTGTATTTGCTTTGAGTTCTCTAAGTATGTCTTTCTATTTTTTTTCTTTTATTTTTTTATCTAATTTCTTATACTAGGCCTCATCGATTCACTCTTTCAGTTTGTATATTTCTTTCTATTCTTTTGTTATTTTTTCTAGTTTGGTGTTTCTTTTTCTAAATTGGTTTTTGTAATGTACTGCCAAACTACTTATAACTGCATTTGGCTCTGATACTAAGTCCACTTCCTTTTTATCTTGTGTTATGAATCTGTCTAGAACAATCTTCTTGTATAATCTGTTTAGTAGGCTGCAGATCATTTATCCTTGATCAGTTTTAATTATTTTATATTTTCTGTTTATGTTTTCTTCTATTTGTTTTCTCTGTGCTTGTTCCTATTTTTCTTTTTATGCCTTTTTGATTATTCTTTGCCAACCTTTAATATCATCTATTCAGGCCTCTGACCATTGTCTGTTTAGTTTTGGTAATGTTACTTCTAATTCTTTCTCTATATTTTTTAGTTTATTGTTTATTTCAATTTCTTCTTCTTCTTCTATATCTTAATTCTTTATACTTTTTGCTTTCTTAATTATTTGTTGAAGTTTAATAATATGTTTGTATTGTTTTGCCTTTTTCTGGTCTTGTCTTCTGTTTGCTTTTGTATTAAATATCTTCTTCCTCAGAATTTACTTGTTTGTTGCTTCTATTATGGCCTCTTTTATTGCATCCCACATTTGATCAAGTCTATCTGCATTATAGTTTGTTTCAGCTTCATTACTTTCTAATCATCTTAGTATTTTTTTCCATTCTAGCTGACTTTGTAGCTCTTTTGCATACTCATTCCAGTCTTCTTGTTTTGTCTCATTATATTGGTATATTGATCTTGTTTGGTTTTTACATTTGGCTTTTGCCTTATTGCAATTTGTGATTACATGTTCTATTCATATCTCTGTTGTTATTATTTTGTGGTTGCTATCTATTAGGCCTTCTGCTTCTTCTATGTTCACTTTCTGTAAGCCTGATGCCAATGTTTCTGATAGCCAGATATAATTTATTCTTGTTGCTGTCTCCTAATTTGACCATGTATATGCTTTCTTTGCTGGGTGCATGTTTTTAAATAAGTCAACAAAGTTCTGTCTTTTGAGCCAGCTAAATATTGGTAGCCTTTTATAACTTGTTGTTTGTGGATTTCACCTATCTAGTATATTATCTACTGTATAATTGAAGTTACCTAATATAATTATTTTTGTACTTCTTTTTTTGTTTGTTACTATCTTTACAATTCTTTGCTAAATTTTCTTACTGATCGGTTTGTCATTTGGTGAGATATATACTCCTAATACTACTAGTTCTTATTGTTTAAAATATAATCTCACCTCTAGCATATACTCACTAGTTTTTTTGACTGCTTCTACATGCCTTTTCCATCTTTCATCTATTAGTATTTTTATATCTAACTTTTTTTTCTTGTTTGTTGCACACTGGTCCAATAGCTCTTGTACCATATATTGCAATTATATAATAAGAAATTTTCTTTCTTTTCTGTAATATTTGTTTCTGTTATTTTTACTATTGTAAGTTCTTCTTTACTTGCCTATCCTATAAGGTTTTTTAACTTTCAACTGCTGGTTTTAAGTACGTTAATGTTGTGACATGCAATCTTGATTTCTTTCCTTTCTTGTTTCTATTTTTCTTTCAAATATTTGTACTGCATTTCTTTGTTTACTTTCTTTTCTTTTCTTTTTTTCTTTATTTTTTTCTTGTGACCAAAAGATGTTTTCATATTGCTTCTTTTAAAGTTTCTTCTTTCTTTATACAAGAACTTTTTAATCTTTTGGTCCATACTTATTGGTTCAACTAGGGCACCTTTAGGAGCAGTTGGCCAGGATTCCCTCTGTTGTACCTTTTATGTTCTCTAATCTCTCAAATCTTTCTACAATTTGCTTTAGAATATTATTTGTATATGAGGTTTCTTTTTATACTTGATACTTGGTTTCAGCTATTCTTTTTCTATGAGGTTTGTCTTTTCTTTGAAATAGGTTTACATGTCTTGTCTTATTTTTTGTAACTTGATCTTGTATATAGCCTCTGCTTGTTGTTATTCAATCTTCTACTCTTCGATTTTGTTTTTTTCCTCTTCTGTTTATGCTTGGCCTATGTTTTTGTTTTTCTTCTCTGTTAAAATTCTCTTTTGTGCTAAAGGCTTAACAAGACCTTTCTTAGCTTCTTTTTTTTTTTTGTTTAAGGTTTTTTCTTCATCTTGTTCTTTTTATTTCTTCTTTTATTCAATAAAGTCTAAAGTTATTAAATATAAAAGGTTTTGATTGGGCTGTTTTCATATCTTCTTCTGTTGCAAACATGACTGTTGCAGTTCTTTTTTGATTTCTTGAAAGTATATGGACTGATTTAATCTTTTTGTTTTTCAAACTTCGTAATAGTAAGACTTCTGAGGTGCTTTCTGATAATTTTGTTAACTTTGCTAAATATCTTTTTTGTCTTCCTTTTGCTTCGTAGTTCTCCATTCCTTGGTTACTTGTACTAATTTGTTATTGTTTACTGGTATAGCCTATAGTATGTCTTCATGCATATCTTCTATTTATACTATTGCTAAGGCCTTATACTTTGACCTTTTAATTCTTATTATATGGACTTTTCTAAATTTTTTGCAGATGAATTCTACTTCCTTCTTGTTTATGTTTATTGGTAGGTCCCAAATTGTTATGTAGTTTGCATCTTCTAATTCTTCATTTATACTGCATTGGTTTTCTTTTATTTCAGTTTTGTTTACTTTCTACTTAGGTTTTTCTTCTTTGGTTCTTGTTTTATTGTTTTTCTTCTTCTAGTGTTCTCTATTATATTGTGTTTGTTTTCTTCTACTGTTTTCTTCTTTCTTTTCTGGTATCATTTTGTACCAGTCACTCTCCTTTTTGCTGATTTTTTGTATTGCTTTACTTCTGCTATATTTACAATCAAAGTCTACTTCTATCTATAAGTTTCTTCTTTTGAAGATTTCTCTGATGTCTTTAACATATATGTTGTTTTTTAAAGACTATCTAATAAATTTCATATGATCCTCTTTTGTTTCACCAGGTACATTATGCACTGGTATGTTGGCGAGTAGACTGTTATTTTGGTTGCAGTTTCTTTTGTTAAGAGCCTATATACTCTCTTTTAAGAGTTATTCAAATATGTCAATTTCTCTTTTGATTTCTTTTCTGATGTCTTTTTGTTCTTGCTTTTCTTTTTGTTCTTCTATATTTCTTTCTTGAGCAGATGAATTCTTTTTTACTTGGTCTTTGTTTGTTAAACTTACCTCTATACTTACTTCCTTTTGTAAGTTTTTACTATTATTTTGTACTTTTTTTTCAGCTGCTTCTTTGTTTTCTGTCTTCTTTTTTTGTATTATTTTGTGTAATTTTTTATGACTTCTGTTTGTTTTGTTTGACTGTTGCTGTATTTCTTTTTCTTTGTTCTATGTCTGCACTATTGCTGGTACTTCTATTGTAGCATTTTTACTTTGCTTGTTGATGTTAATCTTCTTTTCTGGTTGCTCTTCTTCTGCTTTCTTGATTATTTCTCTAGTTATATATAGCAAAGCAACTTCTATTAGGTCTTGTTCTGTTAGCATAGCAACAATTTCATCTTCTCTGTCTGGTGTTGCATATATTTTGCTTGCTTGGTTAAAGAACATCTTGTTGTGTATGCTGTTTGCTGCCCAATATGCTCTCTTAATGTAAATTAATATTAGACTTTTCTTTCGATTTGATGTACTACTTATTTTGGTTTAAGTACTAGTAATTCCTGTTTGCTACTTGTTGTTCTAAAACCTTCTATGCTTATGTTTATCATTATCTGAATTAGGCTTATTTGCATGCTGACTAATCTATATGTTTGTTTGTTTTTCTGTTTATATATTGCAGTAATTTACAGATCTGTGCTTTTAGGTTATAGCAAATTCTCCAAATTCTGTTTTTCCTAGTATTAACTAAGATGTTTTCTGTTCTATCTTCTTAGCAGGTTGTTCAAATTTTCTTTTTTTTGCCTTTGTTATACCTTTTTTATTAGCTCTACCTTTTTTTTTAGACCTGTAAAGTTAGTTTAGACTGTTGTTTTTTGGCAAACTTCTAAATTGCTTTTTTACAACTTTTGTATAAGTGATCAGTAGGAAGAGTTTTAAATATTTCTTTTTTGCAAATGGACTTTTTGTTATCTAATTTTAATGAATTTACATAGCTACAAAGACTTATCTAGTGTTTGTACTGCCTAATTTGTTAGTTTGCATTTTTCTGTATAATGCTATACTTACACAGATGCTCTATGATCTGCCAATTATGCTGGTATAACTACTATTACAGGTATCTTAACCTAATTATTAGTAACAGTTGTCATAATATAAATATTATATAGATGATTATTCAAATTTTCACTATTGATAAAATTTGAACATCCAACCTACCACTTAGAAGGTTGACAACCTAACTACTTCACAAGGTCACCACACTTCTAGCCTTCTAATTGTCTTTCTTCTATATTATCTAGTCTTCTTAATATTCTGCTAAGAACATCTTGTAGATTACTTTTTAATTTCTTTGTATAAGCTACTTTTGTCTGCATATTATTATTATATTTTCTGTTAACTTTTTTTATTTTTTCTTAACTGGTTTTCTTTATTACTCTCTTTCTTCTTAGTGTTTTCTTGATTTTTCAAGCATTTTCTATACTGCAAACTTTTATTTACAAAATATTCTTTTACATTTTTGTTTTTTTTCTTTTGGTTTTACTGTTCTTGAATGCTTTTTTGTTATGCTACTTTAATTTTGTGTTGTAATAGTATAGCTTCTTATTAATAATTATTATTAAGTCTTCTTCTGTTTCAAAATAAACTGATGCAGTTTTTTGTTAGTTTTTGTTTTTATTTACTAAAATATAAACTGCTTTTGTTTTTACTGCTCTTAGTTGTTTTAATAATAGCACCTTTATTGCTGTTATTGAAACATTTTTAATTACTGCCTTATGTGATACTCTACTTTCTAATATCTCTTTTGCAAAAGTACATGAGATAACTTTACAAGTTTTGCCTTCTTTAAAATGCACTAACTATGCCTAATTAAATATTAACTTTCTGTTCTTATTTCTAAATTTAACAGCAAATATTGCAGCTTTACTATTACTACAACTTTTTTATTAAATAAATCTAATTCTACTATAAAACTGAAGATACTTTCTTATATATACTAGTCTCACTTCTACTAAAATATTTCACATTGTATAAGCATTGTTTTCTAATTTAATCTCTTCATGCATTTTCATTATCTTATCTGTATAACTTTGTTTTTTTATTTGTTCTTTCTGCATTTGTTTAATATTCTTAATTACTTCAGGGTTTCTTTTTTCTTTATATTTTACTTCTTTATTGTCTGTTTTATACTTCTCATCTATAGTATGTTGCAAAAATAACCAGAAAATTTTTATAAAATTTAGATTTGCATGATCTAAATTTTTTAGTTTAGATTTTTAATTACTAATTTTTATATAAAATTCGAAGACAAAAGATATATAATAAATTTTAAATAATATTTATTTAATATTATATAATTAAATATTTGTTGAGTATTTGTTAAACTTAGTGTAGCTAGTGTAACTAGTATGGCTAATATGGCTAATGTAGCTAAAATAGCTAATATTCAACATAATTTTTGTTTTTTTTTTTAACCTTAAGCAGTTACGCTAGTACTTTATTAAGTTTCTTGAAACTATATACATATACAATTATATAGAATTTCTCAATGTCTAAGTCTAGCATCACTGGGCCACCCTGATGGTACCTAAGTGCAACCTGCTGCACTATCTTAGTTAAAGATAGACTGCTCATTTAACTACTTAAAGCCATACCAGAAGGGTTTTTTTCCTTCTGTGATAAGCATATTAATTGTTTTCAAAGCTTTTTTCTTCATTTGGTTCACTTTCTCTATTTTCCTTTCCTTTTCTTCTTCTCTTGTTTGTTGATTTTTTCTCTTCTCTTTATTTATTTTTTTTTTTGTATGAACACTTTTCTTCATCTTGTTTGTTATATTATTCTTCTTTTCCTAGTCTTGTGTTTTTTCACATTGGACTCTTCATACTTGGTCATAAAAGGTGTTCCACACTGTTCTCGTTGCTATATTCATGCACTTCTGTATTGCCTGCTTACTTAAGAGTCATTCGAGTTTCTTTTCTACTTTTACCTTCATAAGTTCTTTTATTAGCACTTCTCTATTTTCGATTTCTTCAGCTTCTAATTTTCCAAATAGTGTTTCATATAGGACTCATAATGGAATTCTGTTCTTTTCTTCTTTTTTGAGCCCATTCCATGCTGCTGCTGTTGCAACTTTTTGAATTCGCTTCTACAGACTTTTTTGTTTCCTACAGGTAGCCAGATGTGCTTGTATTTCTTTTTCTCCAACTTGGCATATCTGGCATTCTGCTGTTGTATATACTTCTGGTTTTCTTCTATTTAACTCTTTGAGTGTTGGCAGTTTGTCTGTTAAACATTTGATTGCTGTAGCTCTCTCATACTAAGTTTTCTTGATGTATAGTAAACTCCTTTTGTTCTGTTCATTTCTTTCAAAAAACTTGTTCAATTATGTAATACATTTTCTGTTTCTGGCTCTAGTGCTTTTATTGGATTTGTTTCTCTCCAACTGGCCCCAATTTTGGCATTCGCTATTATTTTATACAGAAGTCTTGCTGGTATATTGACTTTCTTATTTTCTCACTCTAAATGGTACTCTATTTTATCACATATAACCTTTTCTGCATGTATTAAATTTCTACAAGTCACTTCTTTTTTTGCAAGAGAATCTGTTCTATCATTCTACTTATCTTCACTATGGCTTTTAACTTTAACTATTTCTGTCTTTATATTCTTGCTTTTGATAAGGCCTACAATGTTCATTATTCACATTGCATTTTTCCTCTTTATTGTACTTCCATCTTCTATGTTCCGTATTGCTCTGTTAATGTTTCTTAATGCTACAATGCTATTAGTATAAATCTCTATGTTTTTTCTTTCTGAAATTGTTAGAATTGCCATCCATATTGCTGCTAATTCTGCTATTGTTGCCGAAGGCCAAACCTCGAGTCCGAATGCAGTTTCCTCCTCTGGTCAGTATTCTTTATCATCTATTTGTACTCAGCCAATGCCTATCTTTTCTACATTGTTTTCTTTTCTTTTTTTATATAGTGCCCTATTAGTGTAGATGGTGTATTTTTCTTTGTTCCTTCTCTTGTTCTGCATTAAGATTTCTGTTAGCTGATCTGTAATTATACTGTTTAATCCTTGTTTCTTGATTAGTTCTATTTTTAATTCTTCTGTTGGCTTCAATTCTGATAGTTCTATTTCATTTCTTTTTCATTCTTCTATTATTTTGTTTTCTAATAGTTGCTCTAATGTTTCATTTATTCTGTTATTTGTTTTTTCTATTAGTAATTCTGAAACCATCTTCATGTTTTGGTTTTGTTTTATCTATTTCTTACATTTATCTGTCATTTGTTTTTGTCTGTTTTCACAACCTTTGCACAAACTTATTTCTGTATGTGTCTTTCATTCTTCTTTGTGCATTAGCCAATGCTCTGCTAACACTTTTTTTTCTTTTTCTTGACTATTTTGCTGAGTTGCTGGTTGTGTTTTGGTCCATGCATAATCCATTCTTTTTTCCTTTGGTCTTCTGACATCTTTGTCTATTTAATCTTTAATGCCTATGTGTTATAGCTGTTTATTTTGTACTGGTCTTGTATTTCTCTGCTTTCTTATGCTTTCAGCATTTTTTTTTCTATTTTGCTAAACCACTTGGCTTTCTTTCCCTTAAATGATAGATCTTGAAGATTCTTGAGCTGTCTCCATGTGATTAAGCTGTCACCTTTTGTATCTATTAGCTGATTTATATATAATAATTCCTAATCATTTATTATGCTACTACTTGCTATCTATATTTTCATTTCTAGCATGTCTTTTATTTGTCTACCATGTCCATATACTTTCCATAGCCATTTTGCTGCTTTGATGTTTATTCCTATTTCTTTTGCTTTAGCTATTATCCGACATGCTAAATTATTTTTTCAAAACTTTATAACTTCTGGTTTATTTTCGTCATGCTAAATGTCTTTTGTTAGGCCTGCTTTCTGACATCTTTGAGCTATTCTAAGTCTTATTAGTTCACCTAGACTATCTTGTCTGTTAAGTCTTGAGAAAATGCTACTGATTTGCTTGGTCAATATTTCTTGGCTTAGTGATTTGCAATTGTCTAGGTCTTTATATTCAATTGTGTAATTGCTTGATGTTTTCATCATATTGCATTTATGTTTGGCTAAGCATATTAATGATTGATGTATTTTATCTATTATTCTTTCTGACATCTTTATTAATTGTAAGAGATATCCTAGTTTGGGAATTATTACTGCATTGTTTATGTATGCAATCTGGCCCATTGTCATTTTTTTGTATCTTAGATCTTTGACTATTTGGCTGACTATTCTTTTTGCCTTTTTGCATACTAGCTCTTCTCTCATTTTGCTATTTAGCCAAATTTCTAACGATCTTACAATTCTATTTTTGGGTTCTTCTATTATCTTGCTATAACCAAAAGTGATTTCTTTTTTCTTTTTTTTAACTTTCGTATTCATTATAATGAGTTTTGATTTAGATTCATTTATTTTGATATCATTCACCTTGAAGAATTTTTTTGCGATGCTCAGAATTCTTAACATCTTCTCTTTGCTGTTTGCAAGCCATGTTGTATCATCTGCATATGCGATTGCTGCTTGTATGTATTCTGAGATATTGTTACTATATGCTTTTTCTGTTATTTCTTGTTCTACTGTGTAGCCTAGTGACTCATCTTCTTGTACTCTTTCTAATAGTGGATCGTAGAAGAGGCGTTAAATTAATGGTAAGATCACCTCTTCTTGATTTATTCTATCTTCTGCCATTATCTCTTCTGTTAGATCATAGGCTGTGATGATTTTAAGTTTTCATTTACAGAATATGTTGCTTATATACTTTTTTGTTTTTTGTGATATTTTAACTCTTTTTAATGCCCATTCTAGGCTTTCTAGTAGAACTAAGTTAAATGCCTTTTTCATGTCTTGTAATAGTATCCAAACTTCTTTATTCTTCTCTTGTGCCTTCTCTATTATTATATTTAGTATATGTATAGGTTGCTTTGTAGAGTTGCCTAGGAGACCTGCGAAATTTGGACTCTTAAGTATGTTCTTTTCTGTAAACATTCTAGCTAGTCTTCTTGTTACTGTTTTTGTAATGATTTTTCTAAAGATTTTAATTAATGCTATTGGTCTGATATTGTTTAGACAGTATCTCCAATCTACATCCTTCGGAATTGGATATATTTGTGCTACTTTCTACTTTTTTGGTATATCTCCTTTTTTTATAATTAGGTTCGTGAATGTTCTAAATATTTCTAGTGATTTCTTCTTTGCTTGTTTTATTAATATATAGCTTATGCCTAATATTCCTGAAGCCATGTTTGCTTTGAGCTCTCTAAGTATATCTTTCCATTTTTTTTCTTCTATTTTCCTATCTAATTCCTCATACTAGGCCTCATTGATCCACTCCTTTGGTTTATATATTTCTTTTTATTCTTTTGTTATTTCTTCTAGCTTGATGTTCCTTTTTCTAAATTGGTTTTTGTAATGTACTGCCAAGCTACTTAGAACTGCATTTGGCTCTAATACTAGGTTGACTTCTTTCTTATCTTGTGTTATAAATCTGTTTAGAACAATCTTTTTGTATGGTCTATTTAGTAGGCTGCAGATCATTCATCTTTGGTCAGTTTTAATCATTTCACATCTTTTGTTTATGTTTTCTTCTATTTTTTTTCATTCTAGCTAATTTTGTAGCTCTTTTGCATATTCTTCCCAATCTTCTTGTTTTGCTTCAT
>CAJVQA010005162.1:0-16528 GCA_910591915.1 Cetraspora pellucida | reverse complement strand
AATAATTCAATTAATACTTACTATTTGTTTTATGTTTGCTAAAGTACAGTTTTCATAAATAATATTATCTTCAAGAAGAAAAATCAGTTTCCAAAACTTTTCAATTTCTATATCTAATGCTGCATTATATATTTCAAATGATTCATTTTTCAAAGATTAATGGCTAAACACATCATGAACCAAACTAATGGGAGCCTTAAAACTTTCATTAAGATCTTCTTTAAACTCATCATTTTCATTTGCAACTCTACGAATTTCGTTCATTATGCTAACTTTATTTATTAATTTTTCTGATTAATCATTTATTTGAGTTCACATTAACCCAATGCTCTGCAATCTTAGATTCAGGATTAACATAATACACTCAACTGGATTTTTTTATGAATGTTGTGAAGGAGTTCGAATAGCAACAAAATAATCAAGATTTAAAGCAAGAAAAAGACAAATATATAATAGCTGAACACAGGTATATGTACAGTAATGGTCTGGACTACCATCTATATAAAGACATAATATAGGTATATCTGTAAGTTTTCAGTAAGAAGTATGTTGTATAATTCTGTTGTGTGCAGAGAGAAGAAGAAGGTTGAAAAATTGGGTCCTTTAAACCAATGCATACTTTTCCCACATCAAAATTACCATTTATGAATTTAGGTATATTACATATCATTGTTACACCTGATATAATACCCATTTTAGTATAATCATGATCAGCAACTGCAAACATAGTATTTCTATTGACTACAACTTTTTTTTCTCTTTCAACCACAGCAACAGGAAATCCTAGTTCTCTAACCTTGCAGTGATGTTTATCATCCATAAAGATAAAATTTGTAATTTCACGAAATTTTACAACAAATTATTTCTTATAGTGAAATAGTGCAGATGCATAATGAACATCTGAATGAAAAGTACAGAGTTGATGTGTTTGAATTATGAATTTTAAAGGTAAATGACTGGTAAACTGTAAACTACTGAGCTGTGTTGGATTTTTTGGCCAAAACTGTAACAATAACCATTGAATATTAGAGATTGCTATTTTAGGTAGGCATTCTTTCTTAATTTGATGCAAAAAATCATTTACAAATATTGCAATTGCAAAGTAAACAATTGGATCATGCCTACATTCATATATAGCAGTTACAGCATTAGCTACTTTTTCTTCAAGAAATTGAGCTGCAATTTTCCAGAAGACATCATATTTACCTGGTCTTTTAGTATTATGTTTATGTAAATCAATGGCAATCTCTGGGTCTTCAAGATCTAAAGCAGTTTTAACTTACTTATTGACTTTAGCTTGATTTGTAGGATCAGCTGCAGAGGCATTACTGGTTAGCATTTAATAGATTGTTCTGAGTGATGATGGCTTAGCTTTTGGAAGAAGCAAATCACAAGAATATATATAGTTTATTCGCATTGCTCTTGTATGATAACAAGGGGCATCTTCTTGCAATTCACTTATGATTCATTTATTTTGTTATAAAGTCTCTTCTTCACTAACTTGTTTATTGATTTTCCATATTAAGATTGCATTAAAGGCATTATTTCCTGTGTTGAACCAATAGTTTCTGACTTTAAAAGAAAATGTATAAGATAAACCTTGTATGTAATGCATTCTTTGTCTATATCAAAAAAAAAATAAAACCTGATTTTTTGGTTTTTTATATTAACATTATTTTATATTAACAATTATAACAAAAACTAAATATTTAAAATTTTATTTTATAACAGATTTAAATTTAAGCATTAATTTATATTATATTGTTTCTTACTAGAGATAATTTAAAAAAAAAACTTTAGCATCAAATGTCAAAATATTATTTTTACATACACAGGATTGGCTAAAAGAAATTCTTCAAGATCGACTGATTTCTACAATAGTGTATTATTAAGTAACTGTTCAAGCTAATAATATTTGGTTTTATCTACAGGCATTACCCAAATATTATGCTTATGAACTTGAACTGTTGTAGCCTGATCAACAGTTCATATAGAGGTTTCTGGTGCTAGATTTATTGTAGTAATGTCCCGTTGTTTGTGCAAAAACTCTACATAGTTAGAAATAGTAACTATAAATTTATTAAATGCATCATAAAGCCAATTAAAATTATCTTTTAGCATTTATGATGAAGTAGCATATAAAGCAAGAGCTTGACAATGTAAATATAATTCATTTGCATCAAAGGATTTTCATAATTGCTTATATGATTCTGGATATGCATAGTCAAAAAACTCAAGAAAAAGTTCAGGTATATGATAACTATGATCTTCAAATTTCTGGTGATCACACATATCAATATATCAAATAACTTCAGTCAAACTAGTAACAAATTGTTTTCCTTGTATATTAGCATATGACTGAGTAGACCATCCTCCACCATGATTTCAAATTCATTCAATGATGTCACTGAGCAATTTTTGTTTACGATTTAATTTTTCTGATTATACAAAGATTGGAAAATATAGCTAAGTTCAACATGCATTTTGTATTAGAATTGTGAATATATTTTGTTGCTGTTTTGAATTAAAATTTGGATTTTCTGTTTTGAGCCAATAATGCACATATATTTCTACATTTGTTGTAACTTCTATGATATTACAATTAATGCTGACTTGAGTTGCTATTGCATCCTGTGCCTTGCTTATCTCAACACATTCTATTGTCTCAGGATTTATTATATTTATATTACAATCTGAAGATAATTCTCCAGTTGTAAGTTTTACAAAAATTTCTTTAATTGTCATTTCATGAGGAATAGGTTGGATATACCATCTGTAAATAACCTTCAACTCTTTAGAAATTCGAACACTTGCAATTGGCATTTTTTTTTTTGAAATTCAAAGGATTTATTGCTGGAATTAAGGTAAATGACTTATATAATTTATGTAAATTCAATGATTTTATAATTAATACAATAATTAATAATAATTATATTTTTTCTATTAAAAGTTATTTTTTAATACTATGGTTTTCAAATATATATTTCAAAGATTACATGAATCTAGAGATTTAAAGATTAAAAGATGATTTTATATACTTTTTTTATTTTATTTTATTTTATTTTTTGTTTAAATAGTTACTAACCAATATGTAAAATGAATTTCCTTATATATACTCATGATAAAGACTTAGTCTAATGTGAAGAAAAAGAGCATGCATAACCACAACTCTATTAGTATCATTTGAGATATTCTTTTAAATAATAGCCTATTCTTATTGTATAGAAAATTTTCTCACATTGTCATTATTAAACTAACACAAAAATTAAGCTATTTGCTCTTATACACAAGCTTATTAATACCATTGAAATTATTTTCTTTAAACACCAATCTATTTTTAATGTATAGAAGATTCTTTCCATTATCATTATCAAGATTTATTTTTATTTTATTTTTTTTTATTTAATGTTAATGGTTACTAACTAGCATGTGAATGAATTACCTTTTGCATACCTACTATAGTAACTTAAATGAAAAAAAAATACACAATAACCACAATTCTGTTGATATAATTAAAGTTATTTCTTTTAAACAACAATCCATTTTCAATATGTAGATTTCTTACATCATTGTTATCAAGATAAAATATCTTTACAACTAAACAACACATTCAATGAAATTTGACTATATATATTTAATTTAGAAATAATGATAATTTAATATAGTATACTAAAAAAGGAATAGTGTTGATCTGTCAATTATAATACTACAACCGAACAAGTCCCCAAAATAATATGATATATGTATAAAAATATAATATTAACAATCACAATCCTATTTATATATTTTCTTTAATTAATAACCCATTCTCAATATATAGATTTTATTATTATCAAGTTAAAGCCATTTGAGATATTTTTACATCTAAACAACACATTTTCAATGAACTTCGACTACACGCATTTAATTTAGGGAATAATGATAATTTAAATATAATATACTAAAAAGGAAATAGCATTGATCGGTTATTATAAACTTAAAGGTTCTCCCAATAGTATACTATAATCTAATATAAATAAATCCTGAAACTAACTACAAATGGAGCTAAGTATAATATAAATAATATATTATTTTAGACAGAAAAAAATTAATATTAATAGATAACATGACAAAATGTTTACATGTCAAATGTTGTAAAGATAAGGTTATACAGATATATAATAAATATTAAATTACTAAACTAGGCTAAAGCAAAACCAAACAATTCATTTATCTGATCTATTAACAAGTTATTAATTTTATAAGGTAATTATAAATTACACTTTACTTAGCCATTAATTTATAAGATAATTTTATCAATTGCATTACAAGTTATTAACTTTAATAACAGTTAAATATATAATTGCTAAACTAGAATAATTATGATTCTGGATCACATGATTCATAAAGTAATTATCAGGCAAAATATTTGTTTTATAATTAATGATTAGACTAGATTAAAATTAATTGTTTCATATAGCAACTCATTTGGTTAAACATAATGTTATAAAATAACAGGTTATGAGACAATGCAGTTTATTTTTTTGTTTATATATATGTATTTATCATTTTAATTATATTGATAGGTAGACCAAGAAGCATGATTAGAAATAATCTTTTATTGTTACTTCTTACTATAATTTCGAGTATGTGCATAGATTTTTTTGCAACAGGCACCCTAATTGATCTGTGAAAGATAATAGTTCCTTCTTCTTGAAGTTTCAAAACCCACCATATAGGATCACTCATAAAATAATATTCTCACAATTAAGACCCAGGTATTATTCACCATTTTATCTATTTCTCAAATAAGATTTGGAATATAACTACATTAATTTATTACTTTTAATGAGTGCTGCTAAGGAAAAATGTCACATTAGTCTTTTAGTAATATTTGTATCAGACACTTCTAATTTATTAAAGATTAAGTCTAATAAGAATATAATTGAAGGTTTGAAAAAACACTTCCTCTTGTTAGCATTCATATGAATTTTACCAAATAGAGTACCCGATTTTATACAAAGCACTCACAGGCAGAGTTGGCAATAGAACCAATAGAGCCACAATAGAACCAATGAAGCTCTGAATAAAGCCAATAGATACTAGTTTTTTGAACTTCATTCGCATAACCACTAAGCTTCATTGACTCTATTGCCAACCCTGCCCACAGGTACTAAAAGTCAAGATTTTGAATAAGATCTCAGATACTATAGGCAATGCTATACGATAATATTTTCTTTATTTGCAAGAAATATAGAATAGATTTAGTAAAAGATTTTCTGCTAATTACAATTTGGATACTTATTGTAAAACATTATAGGCATACTGCATCTTTTAACATTATATCTGGGCTTAATTTTAGAAAATTAACCTATCTTTTTCTATTCAATATTCATGCATTTTTAATTAACACATTCAAGACATTCTTTCATGTTGCTGATAATTATAAAGTTATTTGTGTTCTTGGTTAGTTTATATTCTTTAAAGGTTGTTTTGTAACTTCATTAAGTGTTACCACATTTCATTTTTTTTTTGTGTAGGGCTCAGTAACCTTAAGTATATTGATAGAGTTCATATTTTTTTGTCCATCCTCAGTGACCATTAATATTCGAAATATGACTATCAAAAGCTAAAATATTGTTAAACCATCTTGGTTTTTTGTAAGGTGAGTAATTTTATATATAACTGTGAAACTTAGATATCTTATTGAGATATATATCATTTCATTGACAATCACTTTACTGAACACTTCATTACACAGAGCCATAATTAATAATCATTGTTTAATATTACTCCTTATGACATGTAATGGGGTGCTTGGTGAAATGACTGTCAATGGAATGATACATATCCATTTTATTACTGCTGAAATAGGTATTTAGAATTTTTTAATGCAACAAAATGCATTTAAGCATTGCGGATTGTACTTTGCAAGGTTCTGGTAATAACCCAAAATTAGTAATACTAGTATCTGATTTAAGTTTTCTTAAGCACCTCGTCTGGGTTAACTTATACCAAATAATGCATTAATTTAAGATTAGCACTTGTTGTAGGGGGCATGTATGGGCCTAAGAAATTGTACTTTTGCTGGTTTGCAAAATAAAATTTTTTAAAAGTTTGATCAGCATTTGCTATTTTTAAACATCTGGCCTGCAATTTTATCAAGATCTTAAAATTTTTAAATTTTAGCAGGCCTTAGTTCTTATGAAATTTGGCTTATTGAAAGATGTTCTCAAACATATTTCTCAATGAGTTTTGTTAGTAATCGAGATCATGCACAAGCATTATGATTAATTTGCTAGAAGATTTATAGTATGAAATGTGAATATTATATTTTAGCTAATTGGAACAACTCTGATAAAAAAAGATAGTCTTAACTATCTTTTTTTAATACAATAATAAACTTAATTTTTTTATTAATTATAAATTGAGATCTGACCTATAAATTTAGTACTTGAAAGCACCTTAAATTAACTAGCATAATCTTGTAAAAAAAAAAGATAGGCAGTATTTTACTTTTTTTGAATTACCTATTGAGAAAAGCAATTGTATTATTTTGATTCTAAATCCAACTGTCAAATTGATTCTTTAATCCAAATCTTAAGATTAAGAAGTATTAAAGTTAGTTTTATATATAATCTGATACAGGTTTGATAGATGATTTATAAAAGATAAAATAAAAACACTAAACACTTGCTCTGTAGCATTGTCTATACTACTAATTTTACATAGGTATATATGTAAGAATGGACATTAATGGGTATATATGAGTGCTGTCAAGAGAAAACCCACAAATCTTATAAGATCTATAGGTTTTCTCTTGGCAATACTCATATATTAAAAAAGAAATATATAGTATTAATATATAAAAGTTAATTTTTGACTTCAATCAATTAGCATTTATGTAATTTTATTACAAAACTATACACTTAATAAATTTGATACAAATTAGAAAGAACTTTTTTATTGTGTTTTATATTTATTTTTTTAAAAAAAATTTTTTACAAAAAAAAAAATCTGTGCAGCTGTGTCACTAGATCCCTATTTATGATATGAAAATTAATTAATTAAATTTGTGTGGCTCTATCTTTTATGATTAAATTAGTATTTAATATATTATTGTTTATTAGAGAGAATTTAAAAGGAATAGATTTAGATTGATATTAAATATAACCTAATAGTTGTAGAAAGAAATATTTAAATAAGGGTTGAGACATATATAGTAGATATATATAACATTCAATATAGTCAAGTTTGTTGATATTTTAAGTACATAATTAAAATTATTGTATTGTATAAAATTGTATTGATAGATGTGTTTTAAAAAGAAGTTAAGTGTTTGTAGATATAAAATAAGGGTAGATTCAAACATGCTAGCTATTAGTTATAGCATAAGTATAGATCATATAATGTCTTGTGAACTGGTTCTTGCAGTGCTTCCTTAATGTTTGATGATAAAATAGAATTCAAGAAAGTAAAAGATTCTTTTGTAAATTTACTTTCCATATGCTTAACTTTTACAGCTGCAAATAGTGCTATAGTCTGCTTTGTACATTAAATCTGGCTATCATTAACTTGGTTCTTTGCATAAATAAACTTAACTATCCATTTACTTATATCATTCTTTTCTGAAAATAATCCATGTTCAATGAAGAACATTATAATTCCAAAAGTAGTAGTTATATTTATATGTTCTACAGAAGATTTAATTAAAAAGAAATATAAGAATGAATGATTGTAATTTCTTGTTGAAGAGTTTCTGCATAGGATAATTTTTCTTTGGTTTTGTTATTATCTTTGCTAAATTTTGAATTAAAGAAAAAATTATCTTTAAGCTTTTTAAAAGATTGAAATTTGATTTTAAATTTGTCTTAGAGTATTTTTTGGACTTGTTGATAAATTGTAGTTTTATCTGTTTCAAGAATTTTTGGTATTGAAATAATTAATTGTTTAAGGATATGAAAGTAAGTAATTATTTAGGCAAGGAAATGTGTATTAATTAGTTTTGTTGTAATTTTGTTAATAGCCTAATGTTCATTAGGATTATTAATTTTATTACTCTTAGTAGCAGCTCTGAAAAAGGCATGAAAGTAAAAATAGAAATAAAAACTATGACATTTAAAGTTTTTAACATTATTATTGTTGTTAGAAAAGTAAGTTTCTGCTTCATCAGCAAGTTTGTAAAATATAAGTTAAGATGTAATATTTTAAAAAGTAACCTAATATTTTTGGTCTTTTTTAAGAATAAAAAAATCAAGATCTGGCTGTGTCTATTTAACTAAATTATTATTTGATGAAGTAATAGAGAATTTTTTGAATAATATATTAAAGAAGTTGGTGAACAAGTTTTCAAAGTTATGTTTAGTATCAAGAAGAAGAATAATGTATAGATTATCTTTGCTATGTAAATAGGTATAAATATAAAATAGAGCAGCTTTGGTATAAAGTAATGATTGTTTTTTAAGAAAGTCAATTAAAGTTATTTTAAAATTTGAAGAAAGTAGTCTCTTGCATAATTTTGTAAGTTTAGTAACAATTTTATATTTAATATAATTAAAGGTTTTAGTTTTATTAATATTAATAAATTATTTTTTGTAATTAGCAAAGAAGAATTTAAATCAAGATTCAAGATCAGGTCTGTATTTTTTAAAAGAAGAAATATAAAAAGTTTATTAAAATTCTTGTTTGGGAATATTAAATAAGATATTGATATTGTATTTTTTATCATTTTATATTTTAAACAAAGATTGATTAATAGCATCTTCACTAATAAAGTAGTAAAATAAAAAGCATATTGGTAAAATGTTAACTGTTTTGAAAAACTTAATAAGATTGATTGTTTGAAATTTATTCTGTAGATAAAGATGAATTTTTGCCAACTTAATTGCTACTTGAAAACAATTTTGTAGAGTATAAAGAAAATTAATTTGTGTAAAGAAATTATTTTAAAATAGTTAAGTTTGGTAAAAAGAGTTGTAGTAAATTTGTAAAGAAGCATTTTAAGGATTAAGTATAAGATGTCAAGGGTATAGTAATTGAATTATTAATAATAGAATTGTATTAATAGATAATATCTATAAGAATCTTAAGTTGCACACCAGCAAAGCTTTTAATAAAATATTTAAAACTCTATTTAGATGCTTGTTCAAGTTTAGTTGCAGGTTTAGCAATTTTTCTTAGTATGAAATTGATAAGATGAGATTTAAGAAAGTCAAAAATTTGTTGAGATAATGGTGTATTAAAGTTAGTAAATAGTTCTATTTCAGTTGTGATTAGATATTTTTGAGTCTAACTAAGAATATTTTCTTTGTTATTGTAGAATTTTTATTTTTTGCTAAATAGATCATTTTTTCTTAAAAAGTTGAAAAAATTCTTTAAAAATTTGGATTTTTTATTTTTTTTGATAAGAGCAAATTTAGTAGTAAAAAAAACTAATTGTTAATGTTAGTTGAAAAATTTAGTTTGAATTAATAGTTTTAACTTAAGGTTAAAAATACAGCTAGAATAAGTAGAATATTCATATAAGATTTTAGCAATAAGATCAAAAAGTGTTTGTTATTAATTAGAAAAATACATAGAATATTTAATTTGTAGCAAATAATACAAATGTGGATATGTTATATATAAGCTTTAATAGTTATAGTATCAGGTGCAAGGTTTATAACAGTTGAAGAAGTAACAACAGATGAGTTATTATAGTTGAATAGAAATGAAGAAATTTTGCTCATGGGGATTGAGAAATAGTATCTTTAATTTTTTTAAATTTGTTTGAAGTTATGTTCTTAGGAGTAGTAGAACCAGAAATTAGAAGAGATGTTGCTGATCTTAAGAGAAGTTAATAATAACAAGAAATAAACAGAATATAATAAGTTTTACAAAGACATTAGATGACAGTAGGTTGGTAGGATGCTTTAAAATAGTAAAATTTGTTTTTTTTATTATATCCAGTTGGGTGCACAGCAAATTAAATAAATTTAATTTGTTGTAAATTATTTTCTTTAATCATGGCACCAAAGCAGTTATCATATTTAGCCAGAAAATAATCTAAATCATATTGGACTTGATCTTGATTAATTAATGTAAGCATAGTTGCTTTGAAAATGAAAACAGAAACCTGTAGGTCGATAGCACAATGGTTAGTGCTTCTGGGTCTTAATTACAAAGTTATGAGTTTGAATTCAAAGAGTAACTAAAACTCTGCCAGAACTATGATTGAAAAAGATCTGCAAAGGATTTTTATTTAAAAAAAAAAAAACAAGAACAAGATTTATACAAAGAAGAACATAGTGACTAACATAGCCACAAGGTCAAGAACAATCAGATAAGGCATAATCCATTAACAAATAATATTAACATTGAAAGGCCTAATTTAGGAATATGTAGAATTGAAAATATCAAAAATTATAAATAATCTAACTAGTAGGTTATGTAAAGTTAAGAAACTGTAGACTAAAGAAAATAGTAGGTCCTACACTGTAGAACCAGAGACCTGGGACATCATATAATAAACTTAATAAAGCATGAGTTATCTTACAGTTTGGTGACATACAGAGGCTACATGCCATCCAATAATCTTTGCAAAATGATAACTCTGGCCTTTAAGAGATGTAACAGATCTTAAAGGTATTTAAGAACCTTCAGGATAGCAGAAGAAGATAAAGATAAAAAAAAAATAAAACCAGATTTGATATTAAGATTCTTGAGTTCAATAGAATGACAATAATATAGGTGTGACAAATAAAAAGGTGTGACAAATAAGAAGTATGAAAAATAAGAGATGTAACAATTAAAAAGATCTGACAAATACAAAATATGACAAATAGAAAGGTATTACAGAAAGTATATAACACTTTGCAGATCTATTTGTAAGTCAGGATTGATGTTAAACAAAAAAGTTATAGAATACAAATTTGTAGTTAATAAATTGTGTAATATTGATTAGTAATTCTGTTTTGGTGGGTTTGGATAAGGTAGACCAAAGGTAGCTCTCCAAAAAAATATAAAAAATTTGTAAAAATAAAAAGAAATTTATAAGAGAATTTAAGTATATTTTGCTAATAAATTGATTAGTTTTAGGCCATTTTTGATAAATTATATATCAAAATAAAGCTGTCAATAAGCTTTTCTTTTTATTCTAAGATACAAGAGTTATCTAATTAGTAAAATTTAAGATAACTTGAATAGAAGTATTTTTATATTTAATAAAAATATCTCAATAAGTAAGAAGTCTAAAGATATATATTTAGGCCACCTAAGTGTAAACATATACTAGAAACAACCTTGCTTAGGCATTAAAAGATAGTTTATTTAATAAAATATTGAATAATAATTAATTGTTTGCAGCAGAATTTGGTATAAGTAATTGTTAGAAAAAGTTAATAATTTGTATCATTTTTTTTTTGTTTTTTGTAATAAGTTTAAAAAATAATAATATAGTATTTTAATAATATATGCAAAATTCTAAGATGAAAACTTTGATTAAAACATCAAAGTTTATTTATATAATAAAATTTTTTTGAGATATTAATAGTTTTATAGAAGTAAAATTTAGGTTAAATTTTGTGTAAGTAATTAATGGAAAGAGTTTGTTATTTACTTTCTATTATATTATTTATAATAACCTTTAAATATATATTAAACTAATTAAGTAATACAAAAAATATAAATATAAGGTATTTAAATATAATACAATAATAAATGAATTTAAGAACAATTTCAATAAAAAAGTTACCAATTATTATTTATAATTATAAAAACAATAGCCTTTATACAATGTATAACAACTTAGTGAAGTGAATAGGTGTTAACTTCTAAATAGCAGGTTTAAAGTTCAATTCACATAAATAATAAATTTTGAAAATTATATTTATATTACAGTAAATATCTTTTATCAATTAGTTGAAATTAGATATCTGTAATCTTAGATATATTAAGTAAGGTTTTATCTAATATTAAAAGCTTAAAACATCTATATGAAGTGTAATATTATATATATATATAAAAATATAAAAAACTAATGTTATATAAAGCTTCAGTGTAAACTTGTAATAAGATCACCAAGCATATAAGACTAAAAAAACTAAAAAGACAAAAGCCTACTTAAAATACTAAGTAAAAAATAATACAAACTTTTAATAATACTATTAGGCTAATAGAAGCCTATAAAATATCTCAATAAAATTATTAGATAAACTAAATAATAGATATGTAAGAGAATCATATATATTAACCAAATCATCAAAATTATTAGAGAAAAAAGGATATATAAGTATACTATATTAGGCCATTTGAATTGGTAGTCTGAGAAGTTCTATCAGTTCTAAGTAGTAGTTAGTAAGAAAAAATAAAGATAATATTAGAAAGATGCATACCAAGGTTTAAGTAAACTTTATAAGAATAAAAGCAGTTTAATAGATAACTTTGATTGCAAGTATTAGTTCTAACTATAGCAAAAACTAGATTAGCTATAAATAAAAATACAGAAGACTTTAAAAGGTTTATTTCAAGATTAAAAATAGTTCTTTAAATTATAATCCTAAGATTAAGATGAGAATCTAGATCCAGATAACTTGATAAAGTTGATACAATAATTGCAGATCAGAAAATTCAAATAAAACATCTAAGCAAAAGAGTTAAGTATAGTAATTAGTAGAAAACCTTTAAGCAGATTCTTTAAATAAATAATATAAACAAGTTACATGTATAACTAGTTATATACTCTTCTGTAATAGTTTAATATAAACATGTTCTATATTAATATATACCTAACAAAAGTGTTAATAACTAAAAAGATTACCTTAATATCAAAAAAACCAATAGCTCTTATACTTACAATCAATTAATTTTAATACAAATTTAATATGTAGTCATAACTGTAGCCAATATATATCTATTCTTTATTTTTTATTTACAAAAACAATTTTAAACCTTTTTATATACTGACTTAAAAACTTATATTATAATAAATATTTGTAGCAACATACTTTATACTTTTATTAATCTTTACTTCTATTTTAATAAAAATAACATACTAATATTATATAATTAAATAGCATAGCTTAAAAAAATAAAAACTATCAATTTACTTACTAATATATCTATTTTACTTCTTAATTAGCTGAATATTAAAATAACCAACTTATTTAATACTATTAATATAATAAAAGATTATTGCAAAACATTATATTATATTAATTAAATTAAAAACAACCAAATAATATTACAAAATATGATTTAGCAGATCCAAGAACATTACAAAAACATTATATTTAATACTATATTAATAATCAATAGTATCCTTAATAAGCATATTGACCTAGTACTATTTATTAATATAAAACTCTAAATTTTGTAATAACTAAATTATAAAAGATTTGCTAATATATTAAAAACTACTTTATAAACAAAACCAAACACAATTTATATAACTTAGCTTTTTATAATATTGAAAAATGAATATAATTCTAAAACAAATATACTTTTAATATAATATAATATACTAACAGATCTAATAACTAACAAGAAATAATTAATATGATTAATTCTTTATTAAATAATAAAGTATCAGAATCTATACTTATTTATAATAAAAGCTTAAATATATTTATTCTTATATTACTAAACTTTTTATAATTTTGTTTAATAAATATTTAAATATAACAAATATATTTATTGCTTTATTAAAAAAATTTAAAAGTAATATATATTATTAATAATCTCTAGATTGCTATCAATAAATATTACTTTTGCCAAGTATTATCATTAGTAATTAGTAATAATATATAATAAAATTTATACAAATTGTTACTAATTAATAGTAATTATAATTATTTATAATTATTATATAACAATAATTATTATATATCATTAGTATATATATTAATATAGATAATTTAAATAGCAACTCTTTCTGCAGATCACTTATACCAAATTTTTGCTAAAAACATTTAAATATTTCTAAATATTTTATTAAGTTAACCTTGTATTATTAAGTAAAGTTGTTCAGTACACTTTTTTGCTCTTAGGCGGCCAAGTTTTAAGTTTCAATAATTTCTGACTACTAAGAAAAGTTACAAAAACCAATATTTTGGCTTTTGCTTATTTGCTCTAATTTTACTAATTAAATATACTCTGCTCATTATTAGTTATTTACTTAGCTCACCAAGGCAGACATTTTGATATATAATTTGTTTTAAAAAAACAAAAACTCATCAAGTTACCTACAAAAAGGCAAACTCTAAAACCAGTCTTTGCAGGTTTTTTCATTGGCAATTTTAGGAAAATTTGCAGGGGTGCCTTGGAAAATTCACTTTTCTGGTACCAATTAAAATTTTCTAAACACCAAATCATCTTTTCCAAATACTACACATCTTTCAGATCATTCCTAACTAGTCTAAAAACTACAAAACAGAAAAAATTCTTTTAGAAAACATATTTCTAACTATTTTTTATATAACAAAAAATTAAGTATTATTACTGGCTATAAAAGTTATACAGGTCACAACACTTGCAATAGTCATAGTAATATCTCCAAAAAATATATATCACTCCTATAGTAGTATAGTTACTTGTTAAATTCTTAACAAACTAAAATTTAAAAAACCTTTCTTTATGACAAATTTGATTTAACACAAAATGCCAACTCTCTCAAGCTCTAAACCTTACTCTGTTTATCTTGACTACTTTTATAAAAACTTTTCTAAAAGTTTTGGTATTGGAGTTTATGAAGAAACTCCATTGTTTTCTTACTTAATTTCAACTGGCAGACAACTAAACAACTGCTTCAATATTGAACTTAGAGGCAATACCAAATGTTGTCATTATTTCAAAGCTCCCAAAACTAGCACCATAGTTACTTGCATCTGTGGCAAGTTTCATACCAACTTTGTCTCGCAGAAAAACTTAACATATGAACAAACCCAATTTGGACAAGCTACTAAAAAATCCAAAGAGAAAAAACTGATTGCAACCAACATTGCTAAGTCTACTGAATTTGTTCCACCATCTCCAACTGCTTCATTCTTACCATCTACATACCAACATATTTGTATTACTTGCAACCAACCTATTACATGTAAAGTAACCAACAATAGGCATTACCTAGCTGCTAATAACTTGTTATATAATGACAAACCCTATCACAAATCTTGTATTGAAAATCAAATTAACTCTCAACAAAACTTTTCCAAAAACTTCCAACTAAGTTCTTCCAAAAATACTTAACAAAATCTTTCTAAAAGTCGTACTTTATTTGCAAATAAACTTCGACAAACACTTACTCAACAAAAACCTCAAAACCTACTTATCTCTCAACTTAACCCCTTAACACTACTAAATAATGATAAAAATAATGAAGATGAAGATATGAATATTGATGATACAACTACTACAAATAACAAGCAACAGCAACAACAGCAACAACAAAAACAATAAAAAAACAGCAAATAACTCAACAAGATTACCCTTACTTCCCAATACTAAAACTAAAAATAATTTATCATTTGACTTTTTAGCCAATTTTTCTATTACATCAGATATGGAAAATAATACTAAACTACAAACCCAACTATCTAGAGACTTATTCAATTTTTTTAAACAATATCTCTTTGACTTTTATCCAGGAAAGGAGATTAAACCTGCAACAGAAAATCGCAAAGCTCTTACAGCTAGCTTCTATCACATTATTTGTCAAATGGCTAGAACTCAACCAAAATTTCTCTCTAATATCATCTTTTTATCCAATCCTAATATTGACCAGGAAGCTACAATTTCTTTTGACATTTTAGAAGAAAGTCTCAAAAAACTTATTTTTAAATTTACTACTATTCTATTTACCAAACTTAATTATCCTGAAATTTTTGCATCACTTGTCACTGTTCCTCCATACAAAACCTAAAACTGATTGCTATTTTGTATTAACCTTACAAGAATACATCTTTATCTATCTGACAATTACCAATCTATCAATTATACAAAATTTGCTAAGGATATTAAACTAAGACCCAAGAGATTCACTGTTAGCTCATCAGTAGTTAACACTAACAAAGAAGACCAATATATAAATATTAAAATAGATAAAAAATTTAATATTCATTTCCTCTTCAATATTCCTGAAACTCTTTTCCTCAAAAAGTATAATATTCTATCACTTAATAACTCTGTAGACCACTTTAATAAATAGTTTAAAAACTTCTTTCCTTTATATAACTGTTAATTTACTGAATCTCTTAATAAAACCAAAGTTAAAAATGCACTAAGATTTCAATTTTGACAACAATTCATTAAATACTTCAAAGAACTTCTTCCTACTAAAATTTCTTTTAAAGAACCTTACAACCTTCAAGAATAATGCAATGAAGCTATCTGGCATACTAATTATCATATATATACTTGTACTGATTCTGACTATATACATCTTGATAAAACCAAACTTAAAGAAAAAGAAAAAAAAACTATACCTAACAACAACCAACCAGACTACCAATATATACATTTCTACAGTGACCTTTTGAAAGAAACTCTGAACAAATCCTATTCACAATATCCAAAA
>CAJVQA010005161.1:0-16529 GCA_910591915.1 Cetraspora pellucida | reverse complement strand
AAAAGCAAGCTTTTCTTTATAAAAACTTCAATTGAATTTTAATAAAGTTAAAGGCATGATCTTACTGTTAATATTTTTTTTAAAAAAGTTGTAAATAGCTTAGAACAGAGATATAAAAAAGGTTTTTTAAGTAGTTTATAATATAAGTAGAGTGTTTTATAATATAGATAGCAAAAAAGAACAGATAAAAAGAATAAAAATTGGGCAAGAAAATTAAGTTTTTTGAAATTGCAATGAATTTTTTAGAAAGCCAGTAAATTTTTCAGTTTTTTTTAGGGAATTTGAAGAAATGTTGAGTATTTGGATATTTTTAAGGTTAGTTAAAAATGAAATTTCTGGGGCACTCCTATAAATTTTCTGAAACTAACCAATAGAATTTTAGAAAAGAATTTGAATAAAAGTTTAGAGAGAAATATCGATGATGAAATGAGTTTTGGTCTATTAAAAATGAAATTTATATTTAAATAATTGTCACATTGAGCTGGATATTTTTATTTAATAAGAAAGTATAATGTTGCTTAGTAAAATTTGATGGAAATTAAGAAAGTATGTTTTTTTAAAAAAAGTTAGTTGGTATGTAATATAATAGTTAGAATTTGATAAAATTAGTATAGTTGGAAGCAGAAAGTTTAGTATACTTAGTCTACTTGGAAATAAAAGAGTTTAATTAAATATAAATTAAAGAAATTTAAAAGGAATATAAATAAAGATAATTTTATTAAAATGTAAAAGTTTGTTGTATTGAAAGATTAAGTATAAGCAAATTAATATTTTTTTAAAACAGAAAATTATAAGAAAAAAGTTTAATTAGAAGTTTAAGAGCTGTTAGTTTAGTAAAATATTAAGAAAATTTGAATTGTTTGTTAGAGAAAAGTTGGTTTTAATGATCTATAAGGAAAGTTAGGTAATTGGCATCTTTATGTATTATATTTTAATAAAATCAGTTAATTTAAGTTGATATTATATTTAATTTATTTAAAAATAATATGTTTGAAATTAAGAAGTATATAGAATATAAAACTACTAAATTTTGATAATTTTATTTGTTAATAAAAAATAAATAAAAAATGATTAAAGCTAATAGTTTGATCAAGAATACTTAAATAAAAAATAACAAATTATATACAAGTATTATATAAATTGTATATAGAATTAATTAAGAAAATTAAATAAACAAAACTTTACTTGTGTAAATTAATATAATTAAATATAATTAAATGTAAACTTTTATAAACTGAACAACTTATTTGAAATATATAAAATAATAAAATTTCTTTTTATTTATTATTATTATTTTTTTTTTATTAAACTAGCCTCTTTTGGGCCTAGGGTTTTATTTAGTAAATTGGACATAAGGACTTATGGCTAAAAACTCAAAAAAGTCACCTTACATTAGAGAGTACAACTAGCCACATGTATACTTTTGGTATCTAATTAAGTAGTCTGCCAATGGTTCTACACTAGCTGCCATATCTGCAACTCAACTAGGGACATTGCCTATTTAAACTCTCAGTGCTGCAATCATTACTATGTCATTAGATCATCTCTGATACAGCCATCAGTTAAGAAGGTTTAAATACTTTTACCCATTTCTCTTAGGATCCTATATCTTATTTTATGCAGTATATTCTCAGAAGCATTATTACTAAAGACTTCTATGTCCCATACATAGCTGATCTAGTTTTATATAATATGCTATAGTTATTTAGCACTTGCAGTTATAGGGTTATCTGTTTAATCACTACATTACACTATTTCTATCCTTGTAAAGTTTACCCAAACCCCAGTATCTATCTTTTTAACTTCTTTTCTTTATCCTTTTACTATTTAATTCAGAATTTGACAGACTCTCCAGACTCTTAATTCAGATAGCCCAGTGTGGTATACCTTGGTATTCTTTTCCTCTAGTGATTCTGGCAGCCTGGTTGGTCATATGCTCTTTTATACATCTTTCCATCTGGTTGCATGTTCATCTATTTCTTATTGGAGTTTTCTGAGCTTCTATCAGTCCGATAGCACTATTGAAGACTTGTGCTACTCTTTACTTAGGAATTTCCAAGTGGGCTTCCGTCTTCTCAGTTTCTTGGTCTTCTACATCTAGTGGTCTTATCATGAGTTTGCATGAAGTCTTATGTGACACCAGTTATTAACATTTCTTTATATATGTATAATGTTACACTTTGCATAGATGTCTTAGGCTTCTAATGACAAGTAGAACCTGATTGGTTGTACTCAAGATTACAGATACCTAAATCCAACTGATTGACAAAAGACAGTTTTACTATAACACAGATTAATTACCAAATTTTATTGTAGGTGAGATTTGAATCTTAGACTTGTCACTTGGAGAATGACAACCTAACCACTACACTAAGATCGCTATTCTCTTTTTTTTACTTATTATAAATTAATATAACTAATAAAATTAAATAGTAAATATTTTTGAAGCAAATAATTTATTTAAATGCACAAAGTATTAAACTTTTTTTGAAGCATAACAAAACATATTTTTAAGCAATTTTAATATATATTTATATTACATTCTGATTTTCTAGTTTAAATATAGAATGATTTTTACAGAATAAGATTAAATTATAATTATGTATAGAAATAGAAAAATTGAAAAATTTTTAAATCTATTGTGCATAAGCCTGTATTATAACTAATGCAAGCCAAAATTGTTAAATTTTGCAACATTTCAAATAATTTTAGTTTTTTATAAAATTCTGTCTGAACAGTATTTTATCTCTAATAATATAAAATATATAATGTATTATGAAATAAAGTTATATTGAGAATATGTTTAAGAACAATCACTTATTTTAAAGAAATTTTTACTACAATATTCTAGTTGAAGACTAGACATATACAAACTTAACAAAATGCTATTGCTTAAAGTTAAAACTTAAAAAAAGAAGAGTTCTAGATTGCATAAAAAAAACCTTGCAGAAGTAATGAAGAAAATATCATATTTGATGTAATATGCAAAAAAAAAGCACAAAATATTTTAGATAATTGAAAGATAGATGTTTGAATTAGACCCTAGTTTAATTGTAATAAACTGCTCATTTGAATCTAAAATAGAAATGAGTTAAGAATTTAGTTCTACAGTAATGAACTGCTAGAATAGTTCCTAATCCAATGCAGTATATACTATATATATTATATAATTATTAAAATCATTTTTTAAGCATTAATCATTAATTATATATTTTACTTTTCAGACTTGAACTACTTAAAATATTCAAAAACATTTCAATAACACAAAATGTAAACATTTGCAAATAAATTTTTAATAAAAAAATTACAAGATAAAAATAAATAAATATCAACTAATATTTACAAAATTAGATTAAAAAGATAAAACATCTTGCAACTAAATAATCAATTCAGATATTTAATACTAGTAGTATAGCTCTTAGAATATATTAAAAAAATAAAGATAAATTTGAAGAAAAAATAATTATTTCTAATTCAGATTATATAAAAAACAATAAAGTAGTATATTATATTTATAATTTTTGTACATTATATTTTAATTTACTATAATTATAAATTTATAGTTTTTTATTAAAATAAAAAACCTATTTGATTCATAAATATTAATATAAGTAAAGATGAGTAGAAGCTTCTTATTTAACAAATTCTGATAAAACATATCATAAACAATTTGAAAAAAAATGTAAAAGTTAAATAATAGCACTATTGTAGAAAAAGTCATATATAGATATGTATAAAATCTGGCATATAAATTATATATGCACTTATTTATCATTAATAATGCTAATAAAGAAACAATATAATTATTTAGTAAAGAAGACTAGAATAAAATATTTTTTTTAAAAATTAAAGTAATGCCAAAGATTAACTAATCAGTCATCAATCTTATAAAAAGATATTCAAAACCCAACTTATCAGAATTTTAAAAAATAATTTTTCAACCTTTTCAACCTATTAGCTTTTTATACTCCAATAAAGAATATTTTAATCTAAATTATATTTATATTATATATTAGCATTATGTACATATTCTGAGAAGATGATAATTTTACTTTGAATTCAACAAAATTAGAAGGATAGTATCAGTTAAGCATATGAGATCTGCTTATTGATTCTGCATTTTATAATTTAAATATAAATTTAATTCAAGTTGATGAAATAAATAAAGCTTTAAACAATAAAAAAAATTAAGAAAATTGTAAAACAGATCAAGAAAAGATCAAAAGAAAAGGAGATGATTTGTTTAGATTAAAGAAAAGTAGACTAAACTTGGCACTATTGAAACTAAAAGGAAATAAAAAAATGAATATAAAAAAATATATTAATAATAGGTTAAAATTGTGCAAGATGCTTTATAATATGTTAATCCAACTTTCAAAAAAATGCAACAATAATGAAAAAATTCTTAGAAAATTATAAACTATTAGAATATTAAACAGTATGAATAGATTTTAACTTCTGACTATAAATAGTTCACCATAATATATTAGTTGAATTCAGCATTATAAGTTTTGAGAGATTATTGATAAAATAAATAATTTAGTATTAGAATTTGTTTTAAAAAACATATTAAGAGTAAGATTAATTATTATACAAATATTAGAATTAATTCAAAGTAAATTTAATATTTTAATCTTGATAATTTTAATAATGAAGATGAAACATCAAAAAAAATTTTTATTCATAGTCTTTATATTCTCAAGTCATATAAGTTTTTAAGATCCTATGTTAACAAAAACACATACAAAATAAAATGTTTGATTAATAATAAGTATTACTTTTATGAATAATGTGTATTATCATAAATAATAAGTATTACTATTATAAATAATAAGTATTATTATAAATAATGAGTATTACTTTTGTTGTAAATTTTAATTAGCATTTATTAAACAAAAAATATAAATGCATTTAAAAGCTTTAAATTCTTTATAATCTAATAATATAATTAATTGCAATAGATTTTATAATGTAATTTGTTAATATAATATTTTTAGTAATTGTAAATACTTGATTGCTAAGTTTATGATCATATAATAATTATAATATTATTTTAAATAGTTTGATTGTTTGCTATAATCTCTTGATTTGTAAATTTTGGTATTATTTTAGTAAATAATCAGAGTATATAATTATATTTTCTATAATATTATTGATACAGCTGTAGTTTAATTTTTTATTTTATTTTTTTTTTTTGGTATTAAGGTGACCTCTTTGGTCTTTTTGACTTTTATTAATCACTTATTAGTATTGTGGTTCAATGAACCACTACAAGAGAGAGTACAATTAGCTATACATATAACTTTTCTATATTATCTATTTAAGAAGTCTGCCTGAAGATTCTCTACCAATTGCCATATCTAACACCTCTGCTTGGATGTTTCACTTTAAACCCTCTAAATCTGTAACCTGTGTTAACTCACTGGGTTATAGCCAGATGCTCAGATCATTATCTCAATCTTAAAACTAATTTATTTTCAAAATAAACCCCTAAAGCCTTCTGTATTTATTTTTACAACTGATCTAGATATTACTATGACAGAATTAACACTTGCAATTAGGACTGACTATTAAACTGCTATGTCTTTGTAGAGTTCACTTAGACTTTAGCATCTACTTCACAACATAACCCCAATACTTTAGTATGCTACTGCCTTTTTATTTATCTTTTTACTAAACTCCTAATCCGAATAGCTTATATAGAACTATGACCAGTTCATCGATATATTAGGTTGGCCCGATATTCTTTTCTTCTAGTTCATTCTAATGGCCTGGTTAGTAGTACCTCCAAAACTTCCAACCTAGAGGTTTTTGCCTGTCTAGCTACTATAACTGAGTATTATGATCTTGTTATCTATTTTTCTAAACTAGCCTTTACAGTAGGGCTGTTAAAGATCCAGCTATCTCTCTACTTGGGTCTTCTCAAATAGACTTTTTGTTACTCAATTTTAATGGATTTACATGGCCACAAGGACTTATCTAGTGTTTGCATCACTTGATTTGTTGGTTTGCATTTCTCTGTGTAATACTATACTTACACAGATGCTCTATAACTTGCTAGTCATGCTAGTGCAATTGCCATTACAGATATCTTTACCTAATCATTAGTAACAGTTGCCATAATATGAATATTATATAGGTGATTATCCAAATTTTCATTATTGATAGAATTTGAACACCCAACCTACCACTTGGAAGGTTGACAATCTGACTACTTCACTAAGTTGCTACACCCCTTTTACAACTACTATTAATAAAATAAATAAGATATGTTTGATATATAAAATAAATAAAATAAATAAACTAAATAATATACAGTTGATCCTCATTAATATCAATCTCATTAATATCAATCTTCCATTAATGTCAACACTATCTATAGGATAAATTTCTATATATAAAAATTCTCTTATATATATTAACTTTATTATAATCCTTCGTTAATATTATTATTAACATAAAGTTTTTTTTTATATAATTAATATTCCCCTATTGATATCTTTAACCAATAAAAATTAAACAAAAAGCACATAATATAAATAAAAATCATTCCTTACAAACTTCTTTACAATGCATATTTTATATCTATACTACAATGTAATAATAAAACAATAAGCATATAAGTAATGCAAATAAATTTTTGACCAGAATTTCTGCTTTAATCTTGCTTACTTTCATTTATATAACAATAGTATTGCATTTAGCTTGCATAAATAAATATTTTAAATATTTGCAAACTTATTTACAGCCAGTTTTGAACAATTCACTGCTGTAAAATATGTGAATAATGCAGTTTTTATTATAAAATATGCAGTACTTAGCATTATTTAACATGATTATATTTTAAAAATAAAAATATCAAGAAGTTATTTTTACTAAAATGTCCTTCAGATTCTAACCAAACCAAATTTAATTGTAAACTGCAAGCCTATAACTTACATTCCCAAAAGACTTTTGTAATACAATTTATAATATCATGACAAACATTAAATTGTACACCTTATTTCTTAGACAAATAATATGTCTTATTATATGAATGATCTATTTATAGACAAGTTTAATTCATAAACTGTTCATTTCATTGATAATGCATTTAATAAACAGTTTTTTTTTTTTTACTAACAGCTAGGAATGTAAAAAGGTTGGTCTAGTTTGACTTGACTCCAAAAGTCAAGTCTTTATTAAAGTTCAGTTCTAAGTTAGACTTGAAACTTAACTTGCATTTCATATACAACTTGTATATTTAAATATAATGCTAAAAAGAATGTATATGCATGCAAAGTATGCATAAATACATATCTTTTTTGGCTATATTTAAGCATATAAAATGCGAGTCGAGTTCCAAAACTAACTTGGAATCAAACTTTAATAAAGACTCAACTTTTGGAGTCGAGTCGAGCTGAACTAAACTTTTCACATTCTGACTGATAGCTTATTACATATACAAGTTTTAAAACATAATTTTAATTTTGACCCTAACAATAATGATTACTTAGTGAATTGAGCTGTTTGTAAAATAAAATATCTATAAAATAAGCTATTGGTAAAATGAATTGTCTATAAATTAATTTATTTATAAATTAATTTTTTTGCAAAGTAACTAAAATTGTATTTATTATATTATAATATATAAATAACTAAAACAAGTAAAATAAAAAAAAATTTACTCACAGCTCTAATTTCTAGTCAAGTTCCATACATGTGTCTTGTTCTTTTAATACTGTATTTTATGATCTAAAGTACCCCCTTATAGAATTTTTATCAGCTATGCAAATATTTCAGTAATGTATATCAAATGTATAGATATGTTTTATATTCTAAATAACTGATAAACAAGATTATATATAATACAATAGTAAATACTTGATATGCACCATTGAAATATCTGCATAGGCTGATAAAATTCTACAGAAGGCCACTTTAGATCATGAAATATGATACATATTATATTTCATCATGGAATCTTATAATTAAAAGCCATAAAATTACCTAAAAAGTTTTATATAACAATGGCAAAATATGTAGTGATACATAATGCAAAATAAAAGATACATTAATCTAAAGAAATATTTGGTAACAAAAGACCAAAAAGAATATATTAATTAGCATAATCAAGTCTTTCTAAATGCAACTTACAGGAACCTAGACTTTTGACTATTTGTATCTAAAAAACAATAAGAATTATTATATTTTTAAGAGTTTGGAATATATTTGGGCAAAAATCAAAGACTCATTCAGAAAGATTGCATTTAGAGAGGGCTAACTATAATTTCTTTTTAAGGATTTTTTGCTATATAAACATATAAAAGTAAAAATAAAATATAGTAAAAAAAGATATCATTTTCATGAAGTGAATATATAAAAACCTATGTTTTTAACTAGTAGCCTTTGTATCTTTAGCTTATCTGTAATTCAAGTTCATATATAATTTGATTTGTAAAAAAAAAAAAAAAATGAATAAATAAAAATAAATAAAATTTTTTTTAAATAATCAAAAAACAAAAAATTGTACTCATCTAAATTATATGTTCTATAAAGACATCAAATAAATAAAAAAAATTAAATAAAAATGAATAAAGAATCAGAACCATAAAAAAAAAAAAAGACCATGCCAATTAAAACAAAACAAGAAATATGTCAATAAAAACATGATATTCTATCCCTTACCATTGATCAACTTGCTGTAGACTACAATTGTGACCAAAGTACAATTTCAAAAATCCTAAAGAAAAGTAATAAATAGTTGTCTATACAACTAACAGAACCTGAGAAAAAAAAAAGTTAATCAGTCAGCAAAATTTACAGAATTAGAAAATGCTATAATTATTTGAATACAATGAATCCTTTCACAAAATAAGATACTAATAGATGGACTTTTACAAGTTCAAGTCAAAAAATTTGTAGAGTTATTAAATATATCTGAAGATGATTTTAAAGCAACTCAAGGGTGGATGGATAGGTTCAAAAAATAGAATGATATTTGAAAATTTAAGATTTATGAAGAATCAGAAAGCATGCCTACTGAAGATTTTGCTAACCAAAAGCAAAAGTTAGTTAAATTACTTTTACAATATAAACCTAAGGATGTTTATAATGCTGATGAAACTGGTCTCTATTATAGAATGATACCTAATCAGACATTTGCAACAAAAGCAGTTTTAAAGAAAAAAAAAATAAAGAAAAAATAAACATTCTTCTTTGTATAAATGCAACTGATACAGATAAGCTTAAACTATTAGTTATTGGAAAATCAACAAATTTGCATTGTTTTAAAGGTGTTCAAAAAAAAATCTTAGTATTAACTATGATGCTAGCAAAAAAGCATGAATAACAGCAAATATTTTTGAAAAATGAATAAAATCTGTGAATACTATGTATAAAATCAAAAATAAAAAAATTGTTGTATTAATCAATAGTGCCATATCTCATTCAAAATGTAAACTTATTCATGTCATACTTCATTTTTTGCCACTCAATATAACACCTTATTTGCAACCATGTGATGCCAGAATAATCTATTTGTTTAAAGCTCATTATTGAAAGTTGCATCTCCAAAATGTTGTAGATGCAATTAATGCTAACAAGAAAATACCTCACATTAACATGTTAGATGTGATCAGATAATAATAAAAAATAATTATCTATATAATAAAAAAAAAAATTAAAATTTTAAAATAATAATAATAATAATAATAATAATAATAAATTTAAATTAAAAATAAATTAAATTGAATTAAAAATAAATTAAATAAATTAAATTAAAAAAAATTAAATCCAAAAAAAATAAAATTAATAAATTAATAATTAATTGATTAAAAAGTTTTCTAACTTTTATTACTATAACTAGGTTCATTACAGAAGTATAAGATAATGTAATGCCTCAAATAATTGTTAATTGTTGGAAAAAGACTAAGATAGTGTCATTAAACAAGTGAAATAATTTAAATTGGAATGTATTAAGTGATATCGAAGCAGACAATAAAACTAGAATCAATATTGAAGTTAAAACTGATAATGAAGCTGAATCAGAAGCCAATATTGAAGTTAATGATAAAATTAAAGTCAAAACTGAAGATGATGTTGAAGCTGAAGTTAAGAATCTTATCTTTGGAATCCCTTCCAATTACATGCATATAATGTCTGCTAATGATTATATCTGTGTTGATAATAATCTTAAAATTGAAAAAGTTGTTTTAGATGAAGTTGCTATTATTGAAGAGGTCCTTCACCAATCTGATTCTGATAGTAGTGATAATAAAAATGACATTAAAATAGAAAAAATTCCTTATTCAGTTGCTTTAGAAAAATGCAGCTCATTAATTCAATATATAGAACAACAAGAACCACGAAAGTTTGTACAGGATCAAGATTTACCACAATTATAAAGTTTGTTAAGATGAATTCATTTGAATATATTTAAATCAAAAGAACAAAAAAAAGTTATTAATTTTTTTTAAAAATTATCATTAGAAATTATTAGGAGAATAATAAGTTAATTTATATTTTAAGAAAAGCAAATATATTAAAAAAAATTAAACTATGATACTTATTCTGCTTCTCTGTTCTCTTTTATATTTAGTATTTTTTATTTCTCTGTTCACTATCTGTTTATTATTAAATTTAAAAAAAATTTATGAGAATGTATTAATAATAAATATATATATATTAAATAAAACTATATCAAATTTACAGATGTAGTATTATCATTTAATTTTATAAAATTCATATCTTTAAAAATAAATTAAGTAAATTAATGACTAAAAAAAAGCAAAAAAAAAACTGATTTGTAATCACAATAAATAGCTTATCTTGAATAAGAAACATAAAAAATTTGAATTTAATGTTTGAGATCTAAACTAATTTATAAAATTTTACTCTTCTATAAAATCTATGATCACATTTGGTAATTTATAATAGTTCAATAATATAACCTAAAGCTAGATCTGAAATGCTCGAAAAAGCCCAAAAAAATATTAGTCAATTAGAAAAAAAATAAGCTTATATGTATAATAAAAAAAAAAGAATTGTAATAATACTTATCTTTGTCTTTAAAAATGTGCTTTCTTATTGGTCAAATCTTTGTAACACAAAAATGATTAGTTTTTCTTTATTATCAACCTCTGCATATATCAACTAAATGGTCTGATCCAAATAGGTTGATATTAATGAGGGTTAGCTGTATATAAACTAAATATAATATGAAATATATATGCTTCAAAATGCATAAATATTATATATATTATCTGTATGATATTTTATGCAGTAATTGTTCAACCAATCAGATTCCAGCTTTCTTATTAATTTGGTTATTGGATCTGATCTTGTGATCTTGTGATCAGAAATAAATAATCTATATCTCATTAGAACTGTCTCAGTAAGCTGATTTGAATAATAGTAAGTTCATCAAATTCTGTTTAGTAGTTTAAAAGTTATGATTATTTTTGTAGATTAACAATATATATATATAATATTAGTTAATTTGTGATTTGTTTGATGTCTAACTTAATTACAAGTATTTGACTATCAAATTTTTATTTAATTATGCTAAGCACTAATCTTACTTATTTTCTATAAATTAATCTTATATAGTGCTTGCCCTTTATACAGTACTATTTGAATCATTTAATTTGCATTATATTAGTGAGTATAAGATTTAATTTGTTATTTATGTTTAAAATCTTAAAATTAATTAATGATTTAATCTAAATTCTCATCTTAATAGTACTTCTTGGATTACTCAATTTGCATTATAAATGTAAATATTAATTATATTTAGAATTTAAATAACCTATGCTTATAAGTTTTATGATTAAAAGTGCCTTTTGGATCATTTAGCTCATATTAGTCTGGTAAGTATAATAGTTATTATAATTATTTAATTAATGTTTTGATTTAAGCTTATTTTAGTATCTATTTATTATTAAATAGTTATTTTTAGGTTCCTTATTTAATTCACAAGTATTGTGAGTGTCTTTCATTTTATATTAAATTTTACTCTATAGACTGTTTAAGATTTAGTTGTAAGTATAAATAATATTTATAATTTGTTTAAAGTTTTTTATCAATTAAACTTATTTATTAATAGTTTTTAAAATTGTTATATCTGCTCAATATACAGGTAACTAGAGTTGTGACCTAAACCTTTTTTTATAATTACAATATTATTATTTAGTTTGAGTTTAGAAATTAGCATTTCTACTTAATTTGGGTTCATAACCAAAATCCAAATATATATTCTATTTTAGTAAATAGTGTCAAACTTCAAACTACTAATTTATTAAATAAATTTACATATATTTAATATACTATTAATTAAAACTTTAAATTATTCAAAACATTTAAGTTTTTCAATTAAATATAATCAGGTTTGAATATTGATAACTTGGTGCAACTTTTAAATTTTTTTTGCATATCATGTAAATAGTAAATTTATTGAGTTAAAAAAGTTAGATTTTTGGAAAACATTATATTCAAGTTAATATTATTACTAAAATATTATGCAATTTTATTTTTTTGTTATACAACTAACCAACTAACCAACCAACTAACTAATCAATTTAGCTAACTAATCAACTAACCAACTAATTGATTAAATTGGTTATATGATATATGTAACCAGTTAGTTGCAACTATAGTTGGCAACTAATTGATTAATAAAATTTTGATCAACTTAGAACACTACAAAGAGGTTATCTTAACATCAAAAAAAAAATTTAAATTTTTATAAGTAATTTGTATTTTATTATATTGTAATTATGCATTAATTAACTGGTTTAAAGAATTGTTATTGATTATAACTAAATTATTTAAAATAACAATTAATTTAGTTAAATTAATTAATTATTTTTTTTTTTAATATTAAAGTAACTTCTTGAATCTTTTGACTTTATTTAACAATGGTAAATATGGTTCAGTAAATCATTACAAGAAGAGTGTACAATTGGCTACATGTATAACTTTTCTATATTACCAATTTAAGAAATTTGTCTAAAGTTTCTTTACCAATTGTCATACTTAATATTCCTGCTTAAGTATTTTACTTTAAATCCTCTGAACCTGCAAATCTGTTAACTTCACTGGGTTATACCTGATGCTCAGATTATCATCTTAACCTTAGGACTATTTTATCCTCAAGGTAAACTCTTCAAAGTTTTTTGTACTCTTTTTTACAACTAACCTAGATATTGTTATAGCAGAACTAATACTTGTAATTAGGACTTAATTATTAAACCACTATGCTCTTGTAAAGTTTACCTAGACCTCAGGATTTATTTTACAGTATGACCCTAATACTTTAGTATACTTCTGCCTTTTTATCTGTTTTTTTACCAAACTTCTAATCTAAATAGCCTATATAGAACTATGATCAGTTTATCAGTATATCAGATTGGCCTAATATTTTTTTTTTTTGGTTTATTCTGATGGCCTGATTGGTAGTACCTTCAAGACTCTTAACTCAGAGGTTTTTGTTTGTCTAGCTACTACAACTAGATATTACAATCTTGGTATTCATTTTTCTGAGCTAGCCTTTACAGTAGGGCCATTAAAGATTTAACTACCTCTCTACTCAGGTCTTTCCAAATAGACTTTTTGTTACTTAATTTTAACAGATTTATATAATTATAAGACCTTATCTAGTATTTGCATTACTCGATTGCAGTTTATATTTCTTCATATAATCATAGACCTTGTCTTAAAGAACAATGTTATATGACTGTTACATGAATGCCTCATGACCTGCCAGTTATATTAGTGTAACTGCCATTACAGATATCCTAACTTAATTATTAGTAACAATTATTTTAATACGAATATTATATAGAAGATTATTCAAATTTTTGCTGTTGATAAGATTTGAACATTCAACCTACTATTTGAAAGGTTGATAACCTAATTACTTTACTAGGTTACTATACCTAATTTAATTATTTATAATAAAAAATATAAATATATATATATATATTTTTCTTTTTTTAACAATCTTGCTAAGATTTTTGTATTTATATATATTTTGAACAATGTTTTTAATAGCAAAGATTACTAGATCCTAATTTCTTTTGGTTTGTACTTTTAAACTTTTCAGAAGTGATTCATTATATTAATCTCTGCTAAAATTAAAAGATTTTACTAAACTTTATTTAGAACTAGCTATGTGTTGTAAGTTTATATAGTATTTATAAATATTAGACTTTCAGCCTTATATTATGTTTTATAACTTTAGTTATTACAAATTAGACTTTAACTTATATTATTCATTATATGGTTTTTCAATTACAAATTACTTGTTATTGTTAAAAATAAGTCTATTTATTAACATTCTGAATCTCTAATTCTATGATGTTGCAGTTTTTTATTTTTAGAAATAAATCTCTACAATTATTGTTACTAGGATTTAAACTAGCAGTCTTGCAATTTGTAACCTTAGAGTATAACTGCTATGATATTAACTTTAGAGGTCAAAATATAAATATTAATTAATCTAATTAATAATAATAATATATATTAATTTTATAAGCAAATTTTTTAATTATAACTAATTTTTTTTAAAAAAATATAACTTGTATTAATTTTTTTTTATTTCTTTGACAGTTTTGTCAAAGCTTAAATACAAAATTTTACTAATTAAAACATTATATATTTCTAGTAATTATCTTTTGCAATTGCAAGCTCAGCATTATTTAAGTACAGAGACTGCATCTAAATGTGACTTGTTGTATCAATTTATTTTTAGATTGAAAGACTTTGTCAGTTCTATTAAGAACTAAACCAGAATAGATTATTTCTATTCTGTATTATTTTATTAACACTTTTTATAAACAATCATCTCTGCTCTGTCTTTATTTTTTTGTTCTTTGTCACTTTGATCTTATTTATTGAAACTTCTTTACTTTCTATATTACTTTTAACTTTCTTTATATTGCATTCTTTATTTTCACATGTCTTAATATTTCTTTGTTTTAACTTTGATATTATTCTATTTTCTTTTTCTTATTTGGTTACTGTTTTACATCTTTATTACCAAATTTCTTTTCTAAACATCTTTTTTATAATTTTAACATATAACCTAACATCCTGCTTTACATCTTTTTGTGAAACTTTTTTAAAATACAACTCCTTAAAAATACTCTCAACTAATAGACCACATATGCATGCTTCTCTATATCTAATTCTATCTACTTCAGTTTTACCTACAAATGTTCTTCTTAAATCAAGTCTTGTAAGCTTGTTTTTGTCTAACTTGTTAAACTTTTTTTATACTAACCAACATACTAACTCTTTGATATTGTTTTAATAGCTATTATATTTTTTACAATTAAGCAAATGTTTTAATAACTCTTTCTCTATCTTGTACTTCTTGCATATATCTAAATTATACAAGTTTGACACTCTTTTTTTTAGTATATTGAGAACTGATAAACTATTAATATCTTAATTCTAAATGAAATCTTCTTACTCTCTTTTAGAGATTTATACTTGTTTTCTGTTAACTTTTTGTTTTTCTTTTATAGTCATTTTTAATATCTTTGTGCCTTTGCATTTAGTTTTATTTCTTTTATTGTACTTGAACATTGTCATTCAGCACTATTTAACATATTTATTAAAATTTTAACAAACTTTCTTATTGGTATTTTTATTACTAACTCTTTTTAAAATAGTGCATATAGAAACCTTAAATTTCTTTAAGCTTTAAATCTGTATTCTCACACTGCTATGCACCTTTTTTTACAAGATTGTTAAATCTTTTATTTCATATTACTCTACTATATGCTTTAACCTTAACTAATGTTAATCTAATGTTCTTCAACTTGCATATACAGTATCTTTGATCTTTGTAACTAATCTAAAGTTCTTACTTTTATTCTATGCTTGAATATTGCATAATAGCTTCTTTTCTTTCAGACTTGCATTTGCTGTAGTAGTATCTAATTTAATAACTACATTACTATTACATGTTATAACTAAAACTACTATTTATATTGCAGCTAACTTTGCCTTTATGAATGATAACTATTTTGTTATTCTAATTTTTTCTTTCATTATTAGTCTACTTTCATCATTGCTAACTTTTATCCAACTTGCACCCATTCTGCAATCTTTTTCTTTATTTATTAATGATTCATCTATATAAAAACTGTAGTTTGTACACTTTAATTTTATGTTTTTTCTAATTGCTCTAATAGCAAGCTTTCTAAGCTTCTATTAAATCCTTGTATCTTTACCAAATTGATCTTATATATATATATTTTTATTGCTTTTTCTACAAATTTTTCTTTATCATTAAAACTACCTTCTGTACAGCTTTCTTTATATTTACTTAGTTTTTCTAACAGAACTGAAACCTTCTGTTTATGCTTTTGTCTAATTTCTAATAGCATGCCTGCTATTACACTTTTCTTGACCTAATACTAACAACTGCTTATACTATTTTTATTATCCAAATTGTATTTTCTACATTCTATCCCTTAGATTGTAGACTTTTGCAGGCAAATTTGCCTGCATAATTGTATTTTTTTGGCTCTGATCTACTT